>SJYA01002948.1:470090-488916 GCA_006410615.1 Neotragus moschatus | reverse complement strand
AAAAAAAAAAAAGGTATGCTTGATGTGAAAACTCAAAACAGGTAAGTGATGGGGTGATTTCTTTATTTGTCATAACTCATAAGATTCATTTGACTCTAAAGTCTTGCGTTCAGACATTCTTTAGAGCCTTTATAGGCTCAAGTTTATTTCATAAAGTCTTCTAGAGTGCCTATTGTAAAGATGATGCCTGGCTATGAAGAGCTTCCATCCAAAATGGGTAAATGAGACTGACACATGAAAAGACCTTTATCCCATAGTTAAAAGGTCGAGTCTGTGTGTGAACATACGTATGTTCTGTTGTCTAGGAGACAGCTTGCCTGTGGTTCTCTGCTTGGGTAGAGTTGGACAGGGCAAGGGGGTGGGGGATGGGTGTCCTGAAAGTGGCCAGCAGTGCCTTCTAATTCTGAAGTTCAGTGACCACTGAAGACATAGCCCTTATCCTTTATTCACTCAAGTAGTAATTGACGAGCTACTGTGAGCCAGCCACGTTGTAGGCGCTGCAGACAAAGCAGTGATAGAAGGTCCCTGCCCTCGTGGGTCTTCTCTTCTGATGAGAGAGCCATTGTATGTCTGGCAGAAGTTTGGCACTGATGACCCTGCATTTCCCCTCTCCTGAACACCACCTCCCAGGATCCTGCTCATCCCTGTCTCTCGGCCTACCTCTGACTGTTCCTTTTTGTCTTTCCTTTAAATGTGTTTCCAGAGGATTTAGTCCTGAAGGCTCTTCTAAGCGTCTGGGCAGCTCACCACCAGGTGGGTGGTAGACTTCTTGCTGACCTCAGGTCCATATTTCAAGCTGCCTAGTGGATGTCTTTATCTGGAGGTTCCCACTGTTGTCTCCAAGTGCGTAAAATGGAACACAGCCACCTCCCTCCCTTTCTCCCTGTTCATTTATTTGAAAGCACCTTTCTGAGCCTTCACGGATTCTTGATTCCTGCTTCATCACCATTCCTTCAATACTGTTTTCTCATCTAGTCTATTTCTTTTTTTAAAAATCTGTTTGGCCACACCATGCAGCATGCAGGATCTTAGTTCCCTGACCAGGGATTGAACCAGTGCCCGGTGCATTGGAGGGTAAAGTCTTAACCACTGGACTGTCAGGGAGGTCCCCTCATCTAGTCTGTTTCTAAATAGCACCACATTTTGGCCTCCCCGCTGCATTGTCACTGCCTTGGTTTAGCTTTTTTTTTTTTTTTTGGACAGTGCAGTAGGCTGCCTCTCAGTTCTCCTCTGAGCCATTATACATTATAGTTGGCTACTGTCAGATTTCTGATCTGGGTACCTGATCCCTGCTGAAAAATTCCAAATGGGTCATTAATGCTCTAAAAGTGTATGCAGCTGAATTCAAGTTGCTTGCTCGGGGCATTCAGTGGCCCCTGTAACTGTGTGCTCCCTACCCTTCTGGCATCATCTGTCAGGAATAGAGCACACCCTGGCAGAGCCCTAAGAAAGTCCCTGCATAATGCCGTGTTTTCTCGTAATCTCTGACTACCGCCTGCAGTTAACTCTTTTTATCTCCAGTGAATTTAAGTTTGGGCTAAAATGCTGCTCCATCTGCAAGCCACTCTGGGAGGGTAGATGGGCTGTGGAGATAGTAAAGGTTGAAAGAAGGATAAAAAACTTAAGACCAAACAGATGAATACTACTCATTAAAAATTAGATAGTGTAGATTGAGAGATCAAACAGAAAGATTGAAAGCAAAGGTGATATTCTCATACAAATAGTGCTTACTAAAGTGTCTGTAAATCACAAATTCTTTAAATATATCTAATACAGAAGATGGTTACTCAACCCCAAAATATAAAATTCTGTCAACTAGTTTGTTTGTTTTTTACAGTAAGAACACACCCACTAGGGTCCTGGCCATGGTTTGTTTTGTAATTTTTAAGAGGTAACACCTGACCTCTCACTGGGAAGAAGCAGAGTCAAGTAGATGAAGTAGGGTGAGCCCGAAGTCCAGAGAGTTTGCCACACGTTTAATTTCAGCTGGCATGAAAAACTCCAGGCCTTTCTGCCCCTTGCCCAATGCATTCCCAGGTATACCCTGTTCCCTCTGAGAAAGCTTGCATCTAAAAATGGGTAAACATTCTGCTTCTTTGACTTTTATTCTTAAATACATTATTCCATGGCTAGAGGTGATACTTTTCATACTGTTGAAAATACATACATACATTACAAAATATATACATGTTGAAAATACATATACATATATGCTGCATGGTGGTTGCAGTCCATGGAGTCACAAAGAGTCAGACACAGCTGAGCGACTGAACTAAACTGAGGGGTAATACTATTATTTTAGAAGTTGAAAAACCTACTATGGTGTTACAGGCTCCAGATAACATAGGTTTTTTAAAGTTTGAGGTCTTCTGAAGCCCCAGCAGTTTAATTTAATCAACCCTTAGTTGTAATTCTATTCTTCAGCTTCACCTACTACCTCTAGCCATGTGACCTGGGACAAGTAATTTGTCCTCTACCGCCCCCTTCCTTGTAAAGAACACAACAGGATTGTTTTGAGAAGTGAGTTATTATATATGAAGTGACTCCAATATTGCACAGTAGTAAGCTAAGACTCATTTCACTTACTGTATGTTTGTCCATCTGGTTTCCAGTACATGAACAGACTTGACTTACCCATAACTTTTTGTGGTTTTTTTTGCTGCACTGTGGTACGTGGGCTCTTAGTTCCCTAACCAGGGATTAAACCTGTGCTTCCTGCAGTAAGCTTGGAGTCTCAACCACTGGACTGCCAGTGAAGTTCCCATAATTGAAACTTACCTCATGAAATAAATGTAAGCAAATATTTAAAATTTTGGCAGGGTTCAAATTAATACTGAGATGCAGCAGATATCAAGGATAGATAAAAATATTGGAAACCGCACACCTAAATCTAGCCAAAAGCAGAAAGCCATAACAATACACTCGGAAACTAATAAACACACTTCCTATAAAATACTCACTTAAATTTTGTAGACAAGGCTATGTAATTCTAAAATGTACAACCCTGAGACTTAAGGAACAAAGTTATGATTGCAGGCAGGGGTATGGGGGAAGGGATAGTCAGGGAGTTTAGAATGGACTTGTACACACTGTTAAGAAAAATTCCTTGAACTATGTCTCATAAGTTGTGCGTGTTTCAATAAAAATTTCAAAAATTAGAGAAAATTTATAATCCTGTCTCCAAAATCTGAAACAGATAACTGTTATTAGTTTATTCTTGTTTTTTGAGTGCATAACCCAAAATACTAACTTTAAAGTTAGTGGCATATTGAGAGAATACACACTGTAGAGCCTTTGGGAATGCACTTAGCCACGTTAATAACACAAATGGACTATTTGATCATCTGAGTAGATGAAGAAACGGCATTTTCTCTCATTCATTGTTTATTCCTAATAGAATCAGACTACTAGCATCATGTTTAATAAGGAAATAACTACAGTGGCTTAAACACGGAGGCTTGTTTTCTTACTGAGGGCTTCCTTGGTGTTCCAGTGGTTAAGAATCATCCTTGCAATGTAGGGAAAACCAGCTTGATCCTTGGTCTAGAAGGATCCCACATGCCCTGCAGCAACTAAGCCAGTGAGCTGCAACCCACATGCTGAGGGAGTGTTGCTAAGCTAAGAGCCAGGATATGTAGGAGTTTCTGCCTGCAAAAACAAAAACACCCCTCCCCTCCATGTCCATCAAGAGATTACCTCTAATCACAAAAGCTGACATCTCAAGTTAATGATTTTAGTGCTTTTCTATGTATGGGAAAGGTGCCAGAGTCTGGACTCTGAAATAATTCCTGATACACATCTTAAGTATCGAGGACCAGTATCCTGTGTTTTCTTTTCTTTTTTTTTTTCAACTCAGAATTCCCTTCAGGGTACACCATAGGGGCAGCTGCAATGGTTGATGGCTTTATCACTGCAACATCGTTTGTTTATGGAGGTGGCAAGTGACATCCTTAGTCCACAGTGGTATAAGCATCACAAAGTTATTAGGGACCTAAGCTCCAACCAGTGCTAAGTCACCACCCAAGGATGTACTCAATATTATGTTATGAGGTTTAGCTGCTGAAGTTCTAGGCAACAGAAAGGGAGTGGGGGGAGGAAGAGATAAAGAAAAACTGCCGACGTTCTTAAGGTTTCCTGGAAGTTTTATGTGATATTTTAATTCACATCCTATTGGCTGTTTAGTAACATGGGCACACCTAGGTGCAATTTATTTTTAATTCTCAATATTTCTCAGTGGCTTCCCTGGTGGCTCAGAAGTTAAAGCATCTGTCTGGAATGTGGGAGACCCGGGTTCGATCCCTGGAGAATGAAATGGCAACCCACTCCAGTACTCTTGCCTGGAGAATCCCATGGAGGGAGGAGCCTGGTAGGCTACAGTCCATGGGGTCGTGACTTCACTTTCACTTTCTCAATGTTCAGTTCAGTCGCTCAGTCGTGTCCGACTCTCAGTGTTAGCTTTTCAGAATTCAAGCAACAGAAGATGGAAAGTCTTCCTCAGCCCTTCTAAGAGACACTATTACTAGTTCCGTGGAGATATTCTAGACATTTTTAAGCAAATGAACTGTCCATACTTTGCTTTTTTGTTGTTTAACTTGATGGCAAAAGGAGAAGCGGGTGGCAGAGGATGAGACGGTTAGACAGCATCACGGACTCAAGGATGAATTGAGCAAACTCTGGGAGATAGTGGAGGACAGAGCTAGCAAACAATAGATGACTTGGTGATAATGCCATTATCAGTATGAACTGCTGAACAGAAAAAAAGAATAGCCCCCACTCGCCTCTTTTCTGACAGCAGATGGTATCAGTCACATGTTAAAAGTGCTTTGTATTAAAACTGGCACGTGAACTTCCTGATCACTTCCGTGTACCTCCAGCCTCTCCCTTCTATTGACCTCATTCCTGCGGACAGCAGAGGTTGAGATGGTTGGATGACATCACTGACTCAATGGACATGAGTCTGAGCAAACTCCAGGAGATAGTGAAGGACAGGAAGCCTGGTGTGCTGCAGTCCATGGGGTCGCAAATAGACGCGACTGAACAACAGACAGCAGCAAAGACTGCTGAAGTCTTCCCTGCAGCTCTGCCTTGCATGGGAGAAAGGAACAAGGATGGGTTTTGGAGTCAGGTTGAGTTTCTAGTTTCTTGCCATCTTGGGCAAGTTACTTAACAACTAGGCCTCAGTTTTTATATTCTAAATGATAAAAATGTTAAAAATGTGCTTCATAGTTTTTGGTATTTAATAAAGTCAACAAAGTGCCAGACCTGATAGGTACCCTTTATATGTGTGTGTGTGCATGTTCAGTCGCATCTGACTCTTTGCGACCCCATGGACTGTAGCCTGCTAGGTTCCTCTGTCCATGGAATTTTCCAGTCAAAAATACTGGAGCAGGTTGCCATTTCCTACTCCCAAGGGATCTTCCCGGCCCAGGGATGGAACTGGAGTCTCTAGTGTCTCCTGCATTTCACCTTAAATCACCTCATCCAGGATTTCTCCTTTTTTAACTTACTGCCTTAACTTGGTTGCTTCCATTTTGTCACTATATTCATTTCAAAACCTCTCCTGCTCTTATGGAAACCAATGAAATCTTACTAAGGATACTAATAACCTAATATTTGCACAGATAGCGAAAAAGATTGCATTTAATAAAAGCTGACCGTCTCTATATTAAGATTAGGATCAGCTGCAGGAAATTGAAAAAACTCAAAAGTAACAGTGGCTTAAGCAATATTTAGATCTATTAGCTTCCCGACACCCTTGAACAAGGTTGGATGACTTAACAGAAATTTATTGTCTGGTGGTTCTGGAGGCTAGAAGTCTAAAATGAAAATCACGCTCTTTCTGAAAGCAGTAGGAGAACCCTGGGGTTCTCTTGACAGTCTTTGGCCTTCCCTAGCTTGTAGTTGCATCCCTGCAGTCTCTGCCTTCATTGTCACTATGTTCTCCCTGTGTGTGTCTCCCACGACCGTCCTGTAAGGATACCGTGCTTACTGGATTAAGGACTCACCCTACTTCAGTATGATCTCTTAACTAGTTACATCTGCAGTGATGCCATTGCCAATGAAAGTCACATTCGGAAGGACTAGGGGTTAGGATTTGTACCTCTCCTGGGGGGTAGGCGGTGGGGGGGAGACACAGTTCAATCCATGCCACTTGCAAATTCAGGAAACGCAAAGGTGGTGGACCTAGGACTGGTGTGCAGCCCATGGTCAGGTACCTGCTGCTGCTAAGTCGCTTCAGTTGTGTCCAACTCTGTGCCACCCCACAGACGGCAGCCCACCAGGCTCCCCCCGTCCCTGGGATTCCCCAGGCAAGAACACTGGAGTGGGTTGCCATTTCCTTCTCCAATGCATGAAAGTGAAAAGTGAAAGTGAAGTTGCTCAGTCATATCCGACTCTTAGCAACCCCGTGGACCGCAGCCTACCAGGCTCCTCCGTCCATGGGACTCTCCAGGCAAGAGTACTGGAGTGGAGTGCCATTGCCTTCTCCGGGTCAGGTACCTAGATGTCTTCAATTTTGTCCTGCCATGAGTGACTTCATTCCTAAGAACACTCAGTGAGCCTCAAGATAGGTCAATAGAAGTTTACCCAATCTGAATAACAGAAAAAACAAGAAAGATACATAAAGCTGCAGAGATCTGTGAGACACACTTAGGTATATGGTGACCAAATACACACCAACATATACATAATGGGAGTCCCAAAAGGACAAGTGAAAAAAAGGAGCAGAAAAGTTGGTTGAAGAAATAATATCCAAAGCCTTCCCAAATTTGCTGAAAAACATTAATCTACACATCCATAAAACTCAACAAGCTTCAAGTAGGATAAAGTCAAAGAAACCCAGACCTAGACACATTGTAGCCAAACTTAAAAGCCAAAGATAAAATTGTGAAAGCCTTTAGAGATAAATGACTTACCACATACAATAAGCTCTTAATAGATTAAGAGCTGACTTCTCACTGGGAACGATAGAGAAGGCAGTGGGATGACATATTCAATGGTCTGAGCAGGAAAGAATTCTCTATGCAGCTTTACTGTCTTTCAAAAATGAAGGTATAATAAAGATATACCCAACTACAGGCAGATAAATTGATGCAAGCAGATTTGTCTTGTGAAAAAAAGTTCTTCAGGTTGAAATGAAGTGAACAATAAGTCTACATGAAGCAAAAAATACTGGTGAAGGTACTTTTAATTAAAAGACAATTGCACAAAACAATAATAAAAAATGTGTTTATAACAGAAATATATGATAACAGGAGCTCAACAGAGGGGAGGGAGTAGAACTCTACTGAAGCAGGGTGATGGTGGTTCATGTCGCTCACTAAGTCATGTCTGACTCTGTGACCCCATGGACTGCCACATGCCAGGTTTCCCTGTCCTTCACCATCTCCCGGAATTCGCTCAAACTCATGGCCATTGAGTCCGTGATGCCATCTAACCATCTCATCCTCTGTCGCCCTTCTACCCTCAGTTTTTCCCAGCATCAGAGTCTTTTCCAATGAGTCGGCTCTTCCCATCAGTTGGCCAAAGTACTGGAGCTTCAGCTTCAGTATCAGTCCTTCCAGTGAATATTCAGGGTTGATTTCCTTTAGGATTGACTAGTTTGATTTTGCAGTCAAAAGACTCTCAACAGTCTTTTACAGCATCACATTCGAAAGCATCAATTCTTCAGCACTCAGCCAGCCTTCATCATAGTCCAACTCTCACATTCACTACATGACTACTGGAAAAACCATAGCTTTGACTATGTGGATATTTTCTGGCAAAGTGGTGTCTGTGCTCTTTAATACACTGTCTAAGTTTTTCATAGCTGTTCTTCCAAGGAGCAGTTGTCTTTTAATTTCATGACTCTACTCACTATCTGCATTGATTTTGGAGCCCAAGAAAATAAAAGCTGTCACTGTTTCCATTTTTTACCCGTCTGTTTGCCATGAAGTAATGGGACTGGATGCCATGATCTTAGACTTTTAAATGCTGAGTTTTAAGCCAGCTTTTTCAGTCTCCTCTTTCACCCTCATCAAGAGGGTCTTTAGTTTCTCCCTGGTTTCTGGAAAAATAAAATTAACAAACTAATAAAATCACCAAACTTTAGCTAGACAGACCACCAAGGGAAAAAAAGACATTGCCAAAGTCAAGGAAGAAAGAGGGGTAATCACTACCAATTCTACAGACGTTAAAGGATAATAAGGGAATGTTATAACTTTTTGCCAACAGATTTCACAGATTAGATGAAATGGACAAATTTGTAGAATTTCTCAACATACCAACTGATTTAAGAAGAAACAAAATCTTAATAGATCTATAACAAGTAAAGAAGTTCTTAATAGATCTATAATAAGTAAAGAAGTTGAATTAATAATTTAAAATCTTCCCACAAAGAAAAGTCCAGGCCCAGATGGCTTCACTTTTAATTCCGTCAGCTATTTAAAGAAGAGACATTACAATCTTTACAAACTCAGAAAATGGAGAAGGAAGGATCACATCGCAGATCATTCTATAAGACCAGTGATATCCTTAAACCAAAATTAGATGAAGATCACAAAACGATATTACAGGCCAATTTCCCCCATGAACGCATACATGCACATCCTCAACAAAATATTAGCAAAGCAAATTTGGTAACATATAAAATTGTTATACCCCATGACCAAGTAGAATTTATCCCAGGAATGCAAGATTGGTTTACCATCCAAAAAACTACTGCTGGATACTTATACATCATATGAGTAAAATAAAACCACACAATTTACAAAATACAATATTTTAACATTCTGATGAAAAAATAGGAACAGAATGAAACTTCCTCGACTTAAGGGCAACTGAAAAAACGTACAACTAGCATTGTACTTCATGGTTAAAGACTGGATGCTAAAGACAGATCCTTAGAAGGATGTCTGTTGCCACTTCTATTCAACACTGCACTGAAGATTCTAACCAGCACATTTAGTAGATGGAAAAAAAAAAGACATCCAACCTTGAGAGGAAAAACGAAGATTTTACATTTTTTTCATTATTCTGTATGTAGACAAATCACACACATACATACAGAAAGACAAAAGAAAGACAGTGCTAAGTCATGTCTGACTCACGCGACCCCGTGGACTGTAGCCTGTCAGGCTCCTCTGTCCGTGGGATTCTTCAGGCAAGAATACTGCAGTAGGTTGCCATTTCCTTCTCCAGGGGATCTTTCCAACCCAGGAATCGAACTCAGTTCTCCAGCATATACATATAGACACACACAAACTAGAGCTGAATTTAGATGTGCAAGAGGTACAAGAGAATCATACAAAAATCAAGTGTGTTTCTAACACAAGAAACAATATGAAAATCAAAATTTCATTCACAGTAGTATTAAAATGAATACTTTGAATACATTTGGCAAAAGAAGTAGAAGGCATTTACAATTTACAATGTTTACTACTGTTCTTACTAGGGGCCAGCTGTAATGTGGAGACATTTGTGGTTGTCACAGTTTGGGGGAGGGGATGCTACTGGCATCTAGTGAGTAAAGGCCAGGAATACAGTTAAATGTTTTACAATGCATCGGACAGCCCTCCACAACAAAAATTATCTGGTGCCAAATGTCAATAGCACCAAGGTTGAAAATTCTGCTCTAAATAAAGGGAGAGGCATTTCGTGTTCATGGATTTGAAGACAACCCTGTCAAGATGCCAGTTCCCAAATGGATCTGTAAATTCAATATGATCTCCATTCCAGCAACTTCTGTGGTAGAAATTGATAAGCTGACTATAAGATGTATATGGAAATGCAAAGGGCATGGAGTAGCAAAACAATTTTTTAAAAGAATAAAATGAAAGGACTTACATGACCAGATTTCAAAACTTACTGTAAACTACAGAATCAAGACAGTTTGGTATTGGTACAAGAATAGGAGTATAGATGATGGAACAGAATTAAAGTGCAGAAACCCTTACATTTATGTCATTTGATTTTTGACAGAGATGGAAAGGCAATTCAGAGGAGAAAGAAAAGTCTATTCAACAAATGGTCCTGGGAGAGTTGGAGTTGTATGTGTGTGTCAGTCACTCAGTTGTGTCCAACTCTTTGTGAACCTGTGGACTATAGCCCGCCAGCTTCTCTGTCCATGGGATTTTCCAGGCAAGAATACTGGAGTGGATTGCCATTTCCTTCAGGGGATCTTCCTGACCCAGGGATCAAACCTGGGTCTCCTGCATTGCAGGCGGGGAGAGTTGTGTATCTGCATGCCAAAAAAAAAGGAAAAGAAAAAAGAACTTAGACCTTTACCTCATATCATACACAAAAAATGAATTCAAACTGGATCATAGATCTAAATGTAAGGGCTAAAATTTTTAAACTTCTAGAGAAAAATATAAAAGTTTATGATTTCTGGTTAAGTGAGCACTTCTTACATATAATATCAAAAGTATAATTCATAAAATAGAAAAAGATAATGGAATTTATCAAAATTAAAAATGTATGCCCCTCAAAAGACATCATTAAGAAAAGGAAAAGACAAGCTATAGATTGAGAAAAAATATTTGCAAACCACATCTCCAATTCAGGAATTACATACAGAATACATAAATAGCTTTGCGGTTCAAAAATATGAAGACAGACCTTCCCCAGTGGCTCAGAGGTAAAGAATCTGCCTACAGTGCAGAAGACTCAGGAAGACAGGTTTCAATCCCCCGGTTGGGAAGACCTCCTGGAGGAGGACATGGCAATCCCTCCAGTAGTCTTGCCGGGAAAAGCCCATGGACAGAGGAGCCTGGCAGGCTACTGTCCATTGGGTCACACAGAGTCTGACACGACTGAGCGACTGAGGATGCACGCAGTATGAAGATGCTGCTACTGCTGCTGCTAAGTCGCTTCAGTCATGTCTGACTCTGTGTGACCCCGTACATGGCAGCCCACCAGGCTCCCGTCCCTGGGATTCTCCAGGCAAGAACACTGGAGTGGATTGCCATTTCCTTCTCCAATGCATGAAAGTAAAAAGTGAAAGTGAAGTCGCTCAGTCGTGTCCAACTCTTTAGTGACCTCATGGAATGCAGGCTCCTCCATCCATGGGATTTTCCAGGCAAGAGTAAGGGCTGTTAGGGAAATGCAAATTAAGGCAACAATGACTTACCACTACATATCAAATGGAACTGGAACCCTCATACCTCATTGACTGTAATGTAAAGTGGTANTTTAGTGACCTCATGGAATGCAGGCTCCTCCATCCATGGGATTTTCCAGGCAAGAGTAAGGGCTGTTAGGGAAATGCAAATTAAGGCAACAATGACTTACCACTACATATCAAATGGAACTGGAACCCTCATACCTCATTGACTGTAATGTAAAGTGGTATGGGGGACAAGTTTGGCAGTTTCTTTAAAAATTAAACATAAATCTATCTTGCCACTTAGCAGTCCCACACCTAGGAATCTATTCAAAAGAAATGAAAACAAAGAAATGAAAACATGTCCACACAAAGAAATGTAGTGAACGTTCACAACAGCATTCTAATAGCCTTATTTAATTGGCTGCCAGGTCTTATTTGTCATATATGGGATCTAGTTCCCTGACCAGGGATTGAACCCGGACCCCCTGCATTGGGAGCACAAAGTCTTAGCCACTGGACTGCCAGGAAAACCCCTCTAATAGCCTTAAACTAGAAACAGCATAAATGTCCATCTACTAGTGCATGAATAAGCAAAATACATCATATCCACACAATGAAATACAATTCAGCAACATAAGGGAACAAACTTTATGCTTGGTTAAAAGCCAGATGCAGAAGACTACATAGTGCACGATTTCATGTGTCTGAAATGTCCAGAAAAGGTAAAAATATAAAAACAGAAAGCGTATCAATGGCTTCCGGTGGGAGCAGAGATTAAGTGCAAACAAGCAGGGAGGAATTTTTTGGCTGATGGAAATGTCACTGTGAAGGTAGCACACCTTGTTAAATTTGCTAAAAATCATTGGATTGTATGTTTGGAGTGAGTGAACTGTATCCCTGTAAGTTATTAATCAATAAAGCCTTTTTTTTTTTTTTTTTTAAACTTCAGCTCCTTGGGGAGGAGAGGGGCATAGGGCAATTACAGGTACCCAAGGCTTCTGAACATGCCACGGAACTAGATCAGTTTGCTTCTACCAGGCGAGAGTATCACCTTTCCTATTAATAATTTGCGGATTTAGGTTCTTAGCTATAGTCAGGAACTACTGGATGCAATGAATTGGAGTATGCCTGGGTGAGAACAGATGAATGGCAAAATTAAACACAGTGTAACCAAAGGATGCTTTTGTTTGCTTTTTAAATTTTGAATCCTATTAACAAAGGAGGCCTTCCCAGATATCTCTTTTCCGAGGTATCACATTGCTTTAAGCTAGAGGAAACAGTACCCAATGGCGAATTCCAGAGCTTTGTGGCTCAGGCCACGGACAGGAGGCCAGCGTGGCTAGAACAGTGAGACAGGAGCTGGAAGCGTGGTGGGCAGAGACCAGGTCATGTAAATTCGTCTGCCCGCTTTGGGAAGGCACTGAAGGACGGCAAAGAGTTCAGGTTTCAGTAGCAGGCTTGCCTGAGTTCAAATCCCACTGCGCTACATTCTAGCTACGTGATACTGAACAACTTGCTTAACTGCCTCAGTTCTTCCACTTTAAGTTGGGGGAGAACAATAGCACTGAAAGGATTGTGAGGACTAAGTGCGCTAGTAAATGTAAGGTCTTTAGAGTAAGCACGTATTTAAGCGCCCAGCCTGCATTTAAATTAGCAGAGGAAGAGGGACGCTCCTTGTGTTGGACTCTCGCAGCCTGCCGCGTTTCCCGGAATGCCTACAATCACTATAGTAACGGCTACCTACTTCCGGAAGGAGTACGGCGCGCGGCGAGGGTCAGTCCCGGGCGTACACATCAGCGCGCTGACCCAGGGGCTGTGGAGGGGTCTGTCTCCGGCGCCGTCGATCCCCGACCGCTGCTTCCCAGGCTGCCGCGGGTGCTCTCGCAGGGCCACCCGCTTCGGCAGCCGAGTGGCCGCCCGGAGCCAGGTCTTCAGGCTTGGACGCCGAGCTGCGACGGTGCAGCCATGGACTTTTCCAAGTTCCTGGCGGAAGACTTCGACGTGAAGGAGTGGATCAATGCGGCCTTCAAGGCTGGCCCCAAGGAGGCGGCGGCCGGGAAGGCGGACAGCCACGCAGCCACCCTGGTGATGAAGCTGCAGCTGTTCATCCAAGAGGTGAACCACGCCGTGGAGGGTGAGCGGCCGGGCAGAGCTCCCAGACGGGCCCGGGGTCCGCGGGGGTGCACGTAGTGGGCAGTAAATGTCAGCGCCTCGCGTGGAGAGCGAGCGAGCCCGGGTCTGGTTCCCGCGCAGTCCTCGTGGGGACATCCAGGTCTCAGCCCGCTGCTCGTCTCTCTGCAACACTTGCAGATTTGGGATCTTGCTTTCCACTTCCGGCAGTGCTAAGTTACCTTTTAAAACTTAGAAGAATATGAAATAACTAGGCAACTGATTCTTACATTTGGCAAAAAGCATATAGAAGATGTATAGGAAACACACAAATAGGGAAGATATTGTTTTAATGGATTAAAAAAATGATCTTGTTACCTGTAGTTGATTTAAAATGTGTTAATTTCTACTGTACAGTAAAGTGATTCAGTTATATATATGTATATATATGTATTCAGTAAGTTGAAACTCCAGTCCTTTGGCCACCTGATGCGAAGTGCTGACTCGTTTGAAAAGACCCTGATGCTGGGAAAGATTGAAGGCGGGAGGAGAAGGGGGCGACAGAGGATGCGGTGGTTGGATGGCATCACCGACTCAATGGACATGAGTTAGAGGAAACTCCAGGAGTTGGTGGTGGACAGGGAGGCCTGGTGTGCTGCTTCCATGGGGTTGCAAAGAGTTGGACACGACTGAGCGACTGAACTGACTGACTGACTGTGTATACTTACATATATACATTCTTTATCACATTCTTTTCCATTATGGTTTGTCACAGCATATTGAATATAGATCATTTTCTGCGCTGTACACCAAGTAGGAACTAGTTTATCCATTCTATATATAATAGTCCACATCTGCTAACTTAAGACTCCCATTCCATCCTTCCCCCACACCCCTCTTACAGTGGGTCTCTATGTCAGTGCGGAAGATGGGCTGTCCTGATTGGAGACTTTCTGCCCCACCTTTTGTCTGTGCTGGGTCTTTGTTGCTGCACTTGGACTTTCTCTAGTTGTAGAGAGTGGAGGGCTACTCTCTGGTTGCTGTTCGTGGTCTCATTGTGGTATTTCTCTTGCTTTAGAGCACAGGATATAGGATTCATGGGCTCAGTAGTTGTGACATACGAGCTTAGTTGCTCTGCAGCATGTGGGGATTTTCCTGGACCAGAGATTGAACCGGTGTCCTGTGCATTGGCAGATGGATTCTTAACCACTGGACCACCAGGGAAGTCCTAATGGGAGACTTTAAAGTATCAAATTAACTAACCAGAATAGTGAATTATAAAAAAAAAAAAAAAAAAAAAAACCCACCAGAGTTAATAATAATTTCATGTATCTACTGTGCACCTGTCAAGAAATGAGCACCAGGGGTGAAAAGTTTATCTTTCTGGAGTTTGCTGCCTTATGGGGAAGACAGGTGAACAATTTAATTACAATGAAGGGTAGATTTACTGAGAACAGAACTGGAAGCTTAGAGCTAGATGAAGGCAGCAATTGTCTCTTGTCTGGGAGGTTCATAAAGGGCTTTCCCTGTGTTAGGCCTTGAATGAAAGCTTCACAGGGCAAAGATGAGGAGAACATTGTGCTCTCAGTTGTGTCTGACGCTTTGCGAGCCCATGGACTGTTATCGCCCACCAGGCTCCTCTGTCCATGGGATTCTCCAGGGAAGAATACTGGAGTGGGTTGCCATTCTCTTCTCCAGAGGATCTTCCTGACCCAGGGATCAAAGCCAGGTCTGCATTGCAAGCAGATTCTTTACTGTATGAGCTACAGGGAAGTTCAGGGAGGATTTTAATAATAATAATATGATGGCAAATATCTGAGTCCTTGGTATACGTCAGGCACTGTTTTAAGGGCTTTGTATGTACTTTTGTAAAAAGAGCTACTTAATACTTAGTAATCCGTGGTCTTTTTAAAACAAATTATTTTAATTACTTTATTTGGCTTCACCGGGTGTTTAGCTGAGGCATGAGGGGTCTTCAGTCTTCATTAGGGCCTGTGGGATCTTTAGCTGTGGCATTCAAACTCTTTGTTGCAGCGTGCAGGATCTAGTTACCCGACCAGGGATTGAACCTCGGCCCTCTGCATTGGGAGCACAGAGTCTTAGCAACTGAACCACCAGGGTATTCCCTTGGATAGCCTTACACTATCATAGACACAGCATTAATATCCATCAGCTGGTGAGTGGATAAACAAAATACAGAATACAACTCAGCAACATAAGGGAACAAGCTTTATCCTTGGTGAAAGAAGCGAGATGCAGAAGGCTACATAATGCATGATTTCATGTGTCTGAAATGTCCAGAAAAGGTAAATTTTTAGAGACAGAAAGCAGATTAGTGGTTTCCCAGGGCTTGGGGTGGAAGCAGAGATTAAGTGCAAAGTGGCAGGAAGGAATTTTTTGGTTGATGTCAGTGTTCTTGTGGAGATAACACAGCTTGTTAACTTTGCTAAAAATCATTGAGTTGTATATTTGAAGTGAGTGAATTGTGTGCCAGGTAAGTTATTCATCAATAAAGCTGTTTTTAAAAAGCTTCAGCTTGTTGGGAGGAGAGGAACATATCATAGAGGCTCCCAGACTTAATGTCCTACAGTTCCTGGGACAACCCTGTGCAATGAATAAGTGTCCTGGAGAAAATGTTAATAGTGCCGCCCCCTCCCCCAGCATGATTATCTTATTTAAACATGGCAGTAATCCTTAGAGGTAGGCACAGTTATCATTTCCAGTTTATAGTTGTAGAAACTGCAGCTGAAGGTAGTACCTTGCCCAGCATCGTGTTGCTAATGAATGGGGAGACTGGATTTGAACCCAAGCGACTGGTTCCAGATCCCAGGCTCCTATCCGTTATACTTTACTACCTCTCTGGTATTAAAGGGAGAGGGAACACTTGTAGGGGCAGGTGGGTATAAAGAGACCTACCCAGTCCAGAAGAAAAGTGAGAAGTTCAAGTAGAGCTTCATCAATAGCATCAATAAATATTAGTCATTATTATTATTGGAGGATTACACTTCCATGAGGGGGAATTTCTGCTGGAAATAAGGTAGAAAAGTAGATTAGGATCAGACTGTGAAAGGCTTTTCTGGCCATCCTAAAGGTTTGGTTTTCATCCTATAGGCCAGGGGTTCCCAAACCCTGGGAACTGTTAGGAACCGGGCAACAGGAGGTGAGTGGTGGGCAAGAGAGGGAAGTTTCATCTGTAATTTACAGCCACCTCCCATTGCTCACTTTTACGGGAAGCTCCACTTCTTGCTCAAGGAACTCAATAAATTCAGTGCTCTTGAATCATCCTGGAACCGTCCCCTGCCCCGCCCCTTTCCAGCTTTTCAGGTCCTTGGAAATTTTGGTCCCTGGTGCCAAAAATGTTGGGGACCGCTNCACCTCCCATTGCTCACTTTTACGGGAAGCTCCACTTCTTGCTCAAGGAACTCAATAAATTCAGTGCTCTTGAATCATCCTGGAACCGTCCCCTGCCCCGCCCCTTTCCAGCTTTTCAGGTCCTTGGAAATTTTGGTCCCTGGTGCCAAAAATGTTGGGGACCGCTTCTGTAGGTAGTGAGAAGCCATAGAAGGTTTAAAGCTTTATTTTTAGGGACAATGAGACAAGGTCCCAAGTCTGTGGTGAGAAAAAGTTATTGCAGAGGTTGAAACAGGAGTTGCTGAGGATCTCTAGTAGGGAGGATTGATTCATTATTCATTCAGTCAGCAAATATTTTTTGGGCACAAACTATTCTTCAGGGTCCAGAGATGCACTGTTAAACAAGATCCATTCTTAGGTTGGAAATGTTGGCAGGGTCTAGATCATGCAGGGAAGGATTTTACTGTCACGTTAAAGAGTCTGGATTTGATTTAAAATGTGCGTAGTGGGAAGGTACTGGAAGATTTTTAAGCAGGATAATGAGGTGATTTAAGTCGCCATTCAGGCGACCATTGCTCTAGTCCAGAAGAGAGGTGACTGTGGCTTCACTTGGGTTTCTGGCAGTAGAGATGGGGAGAGACGGGTAGCTTTAAGGTATTTTCAGGAGAAAGGGCAGAATTTGCTGATGGATTGGAATGAGGGATAAAGGGAGAAAATCAAGAATGATGGCAGATCCTTGTTCTGGGCAACCGTGAATGGAGGTGCCAAACGTGCCACAATGCTGCGGGAATTTGTAGTGAAATTCCAAACAGCCATTGCCTAGATTCTGCAGTGAGCAGTGACTAGTCTTGCTTTATTGCAAATCTGTCCATCCCCCTATCTATCCATCCATCTTATTCTTTGATGTATTTAAAAATAAATTGCAGATAACAGTACACTTCACCCTTTAAACATTTCATTTAGAACCGTAAACATTATAGAGTTCAATTCTTATTTATAGCTCTTTATTTTTCCCACTAGATAAAATTTATGTAAGGTGGAATGGAGGGACCTTATCTGATCTGTTTGACAGGTTTTGACAGGTGTGTACGGCTAATGCAACTCACCCCCCATCAAGACGTAGAAGGTTACCATCACCTTAGGCGGTCCCTTAGTCCCCACCTCCGATGGAGATTTGGCCCTTACCCTTCCAGAAGCATCCACAGGAGGTGACAGTTTTAAAATAGATTCTAGAAAGAACTAAATTTGAGGGTGCTGTGGAAGGCGGGGGGTGGAAGAAGTTCACTAGGAATCAACCAGACCTGAAGAGTGACTCTGAGGTTTAGCAGGCAAGGGGCCAGGCCAGGGCCATAACAGCCCATTAAAAATCAGGAAGCCTCGGTGCTTTCAAGAAATCTTTGTGTTTTCTGCTTTTGTTTCGTTAGTCATAAAACTTTACTTAAGGTTGGTGCTGGAGACAGAATGTTGTTTTATGGCAGAGCAGGGTGAACAGATTCTTGAAGTGTGTTTTCGATGTTAAAGTTCCATTCAATGTACTGATACCAGGAGCAGAAGGCTCTGAACTTCTTTGGTTGATTCCCCGGTGAATTGCTCTTTAAAGGACGAAAGGATAATGCCTTTTCCAGGTAACACCTCCTGATCTTCGAGGATTTTCAGATTTTATTCTACATTTGGGGTGTCTGTTGAAAAAAAAAAAATACAGGTTCCTTGATCTCCTACCAGGATTCCTAAATAAGAATCTCTGGCAGGTGACCTGGGAATCTGCATTTTAACTGCATTCCAGCTGATACCAGTGGTCTGTGGACTGCATTTTGAAAAGACCATGGAAGCAGAGGTTGGGTCCAGATACTCCTTGGCTTCAGCTCTGTGAAATCTTGGGCAACTTACTTAACCTTTCTGAGCATTAGTTTTCTCATCTGTAGAGGCAGCTGCTAATGACTGCTGTGTATGTTAAGTGATGTATGGAAAGCTTGGGGTGCAGAGCTGGCATTCACCAGTGTCAGATTCCTCCCTTCTCCTTCCTGGAAAAGGGAGTTTCATGTGAATTCCCTGCCTGTCCAGTGGTTAGGACTCTTTGCTTTCACTACTGGGGGCACCTGGGTTCGTTGGGGAACTAAGATCTTGCGAGCTGCGTGGCACAACCAAAAAAAAAAAAACAAGAAGTTGCGCTTCAACTCAGTGGTGGTGGGTCAGGTTGATGGTTTATCAGGGCTTTCACCATCATCCTGGGGAAGACAGGGTCCCAGCAGAGACCAGCTCCCCCAACCCCGCGCCACCCCCCCT
>SJYA01002948.1:344539-470011 GCA_006410615.1 Neotragus moschatus | reverse complement strand
CCCCGCACCCCCACACCCACCGCCCAACACAGGCTCAGAAAACTGCCTGGCTCATAGAGCCTTAGGGAAGATTTGCTTCCCGTCGTCTGATTTATCCATATTGTTCACTGGTGAGTGGTCCGGTGTTCACCTTTGATTCTTGGGTTCTCGCTGCAGAAACAAGTCACCAGGCCCTCCAGAACATGCCCAAAGTGCTCCGTGATGTCGAAGCCCTTAAACAGGAGGCGTCTTTTCTGAAAGAACAAATGATTCTTGTCAAGGAGGACATTAAAAAGTTTGAACAGGACACATCTCAGTCGATGCAGGTATTTTGGTTCCCAATTGTTGACTCTTGTTTTTGGAAGATGTTTACCTTCCCAGCAGGAGGCCACCCCTCAGACTTCTACCAAACACTCAAACTACTCTTTTGTTTAGTACTTTCAGCTTACTCATCTCTTCAGCATCACTGAACGTTGAACCCTGTGATCAGTGTTGCGCCGGGTGCAGAGTTCCCTGAGGCAGGACCATCTCATGATACTTATGTTTCGAGTTACTTGCAGAGAAAATGGAACTGCCGCTTCCTTAGTGTCTGAGACGCTCATTTCTCTTCTAGGTGTTGGTAGAAATCGACCAGGTCAAGTCCAGAATGCAGCTTGCCGCAGAATCTCTTCAAGAAGCCGACAAGTGGAGCACGTTGAGTGCTGATATCGAGGAGACTTTTAAGACTCAGGTAGGTTTCTTGTTTAGGGCATGCTGTATTGGTTTGTTGTTGTTAGGCTTCCCTGGTGGCTCAGGTGGTAAAGAATCCACCTGCCAAGCAGGAGACTTGGGTTCGATCCCTGGGTTAGGAAGATCCTCTGGAGAAGGGAATGGCAATCCACTCTAGTATTCTTGCCTGGAGAATTCCATGGACAGAGGAGCCTGGTGGGCTACAGTCCGTGAAGTTGCAAAGAGTCAGACAGGATTTAGCAATTGAATAGCGGCAACACAGCTAAAAGTTACATCTTGTTGTTTCTCCTCCCGACCCTCTTGATATTCAGCACTCACTGCCTACAAGACCCAAAGCATCTAGCTAAACTCTCGCAGGCTCCTAAAAACCAGAATTTACTATTTCTGGGCAAAGCCACTCTCCATTTGCTCCACTGCCCCCTCTGTTGGGTTAACGTGTCCTTTTCCGTGCAGGTTTGCCTACCTGGAAACCTCAGCGGCCCTCAGTGCCCCCTTCTCCCTGCCCCTCGCTTCTTTCTCCTCTGTCGTCTGTTCTTTCCGTCGCTTTGCCGGCCCCTGGTGTGGCTTTGTCGTCATTTTGCTCCTAGACCGTTTCAGCACCCGTCCACTCGCCTCCTTGCCATCAAGGCCCTCCCCGATCCCAGGATCCCAGGTTATCCCCACCCCCGACGCGTCTAGGACGTCTTCTAAAGCACAGGTTAGCATGTGGCATTTCCCTGTCCCTCATACCCCCAACCCACCCCCATCTTAACCTCTACCAGCTTCCCATTTTCCGTCTGATAAATTCTACGCTCCTTACAAGCCACAGCCTGTCCTTCCGCACAGGGCTCTGGGCAGCCTGTGTTTACAGCTGCTCCTCCGGCCACCCCCTCTGTGTGATTTCAGCCTCTGCCTGCTCCAGGCTGTGAACACCCCGTCCCTTTCCTGCCTGTCCCCTGTTCCCTGCCTGAGCTGTCCCCCCTCTACTTTTCTTTATAGGACAGTAGCCTCCGCTTGTCCCTCGAGACAGTTAAGTGTTACCTCCTCTGACATCTCTCCTTGCTGGCTCCTGGCCTCTCCAGTGAGTGGAACTGATGGCCCCCTCCCCTGTGCTCCTGTGACCCTCGAGCCATCCTCTTTTTATTTCATCTAGTGGCCACCCCTCTTAGTTCCCTGACCAAGGGTCAGACCTGCACCCCCTGCATCGGGAGTATGGAGTCTTAACCACAGGACCACCAGGCAAGCCCATGAGCCATCCTCTTAAAGTGTCTCATAATCTTTCTCCCCCAAGTCATTCATGCACTGTGACCTTCGTCATCTTTTTATCTCAACTATCTTTAAGAGGGTGTCTGAGGCACCATGGGCACCTGTCGAACACTGCAATGAAATACATTTCCTTACGCTTTTCATTCTTTTTTTAAATGGCATTTAGTTTTCTATTTATAAACATAACTTATGTGAGTCTTACAAGATTTGGAAAGTTGAAAAAAATGCAAGGAGGAAAACAGAATGATCGTGTTTCTGTGCCCTAATAGTATTTTTTAATGTCTGTTAGGTATTTTTCTAGGTTTTTGTAAAAATTNCGTTTGGTTTTCTATTTATAAACATAACTTATGTGAGTCTTACAAGATTTGGAAAATTGAGAAAAATGCAAGGAAGAAAACAGAATGATCCTGTTTCTGTGCCCTAATAGTATTTTTTAATGTCTGTTAGGTATTTTTCTAGGTTTTTGTAAAAATTTATACTTTTGTATTATCTTATATGGATGCGTATATTGTAGGCATATGTTGGGTTGGCCAGAAAGTTCATTTGGGTTTCCCATAAGATATTATGGGATATTATTGGGATATTAGGGAATAACCCAAATGTGCTTTCTGGCCAACCCAATGTATACATGTCTGTGTATATTCTAGTGTTTGTGTGTCCTTTTTGNTGTAAAAATTTATACTTTTGTATTATCTTATATGGATGCGTATATTGTAGGCATATGTTGGGTTGGCCAGAAAGTTCATTTGGGTTTCCCATAAGATATTATGGGATATTATTGGGATATTAGGGAATAACCCAAATGTGCTTTCTGGCCAACCCAATGTATACATGTCTGTGTATATTCTAGTGTTTGTGTGTCCTTTTTGTTATTTATTTCACCTAATGATAAGGTGTAGGTATTTTGCTGTGTAATTAATACTTTTCAAAATGTGCTTTTTAAAAACATTTTACTTATTTGCGTACTTTCGGCTGTGCTGGGTCTTTGTTGCTGCTTGGGCTTTTCCCTAGCTGCGATGAGCAGGGGCTCCTCTCTAGTTGCGGCGCACGGGCTTCTCACTGCAGTGGCTTCTCTCGTTGCAGAGCACGGGCTCGAGGGTATTCATGCTTCAGTAGTGTGTCTCTTGGGCTCTAGAGCGCTGGCTCGGTAGTTGTGGCGCCTGGGCCTAGCTGCTCTATGGCATGTGGGATCTTCCCAGACCAGAAATTGACCCCTTGTCTCCTTCATTGGCGGGTGGATTCTTTACCACTGAGCCAGCAAGGAAAACCCCAAACGTGATTTTTAACGACTGTACAATATTTCACACGCCATTATGGGTCTCATAATCTATATTTTATTTGTTATTATGGAAGATTTAGGTTCCTCCCAGGTCTTTGTTATTACAACACTAAAATCACATTAATCAATTTTAAGGCATTAATATTTCTTTGTCCCTCTGATTTTTTCCTTAGATTTCTAGAACAGAAAATACCAAGTTCTAAGGATGTGAATATTTTTAAGGCTCTTGTTGCATATTGCTAATTTTCCCCCCAGAAAAAATATAATAAATTTAGACAAACTTTTTTTCTTTGCACCCTTCCCAAAGATAGCTGTTACAATATTTCAGAAGTTTTTCTAGTTTGTTAGGAGGAAAATGGCACTTCCTTGTTTTAATTTGCTTGTATTTGAAGACTAGTAATACTGAGCATGAAGTGTTTATGAGCCACGGTCTCTTAATTGGAGTGTCTTAACATAAATATCCTCTCTTCTGCTCTTCTTATAGGACATAGCTGTGATCTCGGCCAAGCTCACAGGTATGCAGAACAGCCTGATGATGCTCGTTGATACACCAGACTACTCAGAAAAATGTGTCCACTTGGAGGCGCTGAAGAACCGGCTGGAGGCCTTGGCCAGCCCCCAGATTGTAGCAACGTTCACATCTCAGTCTATAGGTGAGTGCTGGCTGCTTCCCGTCTCTCTGTACCCCTCTTTAAGCAGATAAGGCTTTCCACCTCTTCAGTCTTGAGAATGTCTCAACTTTGATTAAATTATGTAGATTGGAAGTCAGTCTTTAACTTCATGGTGGTTGCCTTTTCTTCAGCACTCTATATGAACTTTTTCAAAATACAGACGGGTTGTAGTAAGCCACCAGTGAACATATCATCTAGATCCTAGCATTAGCATTTGCCACGTTTGCTTTATCACATATCTGTTCACCTACCCACCTCTCTATCCATCCATCTTATTTTTATCATGCAAGTCGAAGTAAGTTGCAGACATCAGTACACTTCACTCCAAAACGCTTCAGCATTCATATCAATAGCTAGAGTTCAGTGTTAGTTTAGGATCCTTTCTTTTTGTGAGGTGAAGCTTACATTTAGTATTAGTTGCTCAGTCATGTCTGGCTCTTTGTGACCCCATGGTCTGTACCTCACCAGGCTCCTCTGTCCATGGAGTTCTCCAGGCAAGAATACTGGAGTGAGTAGTCATTCCCTTCTCCAGGGGATCTTCCTGACCCAGGGATCGAGCCTGGGTCTCTTACATTGCAGGTGGATTCCTTACCACCTGAGCCACCAGGGAAACCATTTAGAAAAATGTACAAATCTTGAGTTTTGACCCTGATCAAGACCATTATAATGCTATGTTATTTTCCAGTGATTTTTTTTTTCAACACATACGTTTACCTAGCTCTCCCTCTCCATTTCATCCACAAAACTGTTGGTTAAACAGGAAGCAGCAGCCGCAGTAAAGCTACTTTCTTACCTTGTTGTTGTTGTTCAGTCTCCTAGTTGTGTTCGACTCTTTGCGACCCCATGGACCACAGTACGCCAGACCTCCCTGTCCCTCACCCTCTCCTGGAGCTTGCCCAAGTTCATGTTCATTGCATCGGTGATGCCGTCCAGCCATCTCATCCTCTGATGCCCTTTTCTGCCCTTGATCTTCCCCAGCTTCAGGGACTTTTCCCATGAGTCGTCTGTTCACATCAGATGACCAAAATACTGGAGCTTCACCTTCAGTATTAGTCCCTCCAGTAAATATTCAGGGTTGATCTCCCTTAAGATTGACTGATTTGACCTCCTTGCTGTCCAAGGGACTTTCAGGATTCTTCTCCAGCACCACCAGTTCGAAAGCATCAGTTCTTTGGTGTTCTGCCTTCTTTACAGTCCAGCTCTTACAACTGTACATGATCACTGGGAAGACCATAGCTTTGACTATATGACCTTTGTTGNCATCTCACACCAGTCAGAATGGCTGCTATCAAAAAGTCTACAAACAATAAATGCTGGAGAGGGTGCAGGAAAAAGGGGACCTTGTTACACTGTTGGTGGGAATGCAAACTAGTCCAGCTGCTATGAAGACCATGGTTCTTTTAGAAGAAGGACAGTAGATGTGGGGTGACCAGAACGTCAGGTCCACAAAGAGACCCGCAGGGGGCCCTGCCCAGCAGGTGCTCACTGGTCTTTTTGCATTGAATTGGTTATGTGCAAAGAGCCTAGAATTTCTATGGTTGCCAAAGTAGACTTTCTTTTTCTCTCTGTTATCCAAATCTGGAACTTATTAAACTCAGTTTTACAAATTTGTCTATTTAATGTATTGATCCTGAAAACTCGGATTCCTCTATAAGGGCAAAGAAAGAAAGTGAAGTGAAGTCACTGAGTCGTGTCTAGCTCTTTGCCACCTTGTGGACTTGTAGCCCGCCAGGCTTCTCTGTCCATGGGATTTCCCAGGCAAGAATACTGGAATGGGTTACCGTTTCCTTCTCCAGGGTATCTTCCCAACTCAGGGACTGAACCCAGGTTTCCCGCATTGCAGACAGACTCCTTACCGTCTGAGCCACAGGCTTCCCCTTTATAAGGGCAAAAGACCCACATACTGTTACTTTTAAGGTTTTGCAGTGCTTTTGCTAGATGGATTTGCTGTTGACCAATTCTGCTTTATTATTTGTTTCAAGAAATAACAAATCCTATTCTGTTGGATAGAAATTTCTTAACATCGGATTATATATTTAGACCAGTGCTCATTGTAGCAGTTTTCTTTCTAAAAATATTTTTTGACAGTCCACTAAAATGATGACAGTGTTTAACAGGAGTGATAGGATTTGGGGCCATTTTTCTTTCATACTTACAGTCAGTTGGGGCTTCCTGGGTGGCTCTAGTGGTAAAGAACCCACCTGCCAATGCAGGGGACACAAGAGATGTGGGTTTGATCCCTGGGTTAGAAAGATCACCTGGAGGACGGTGTGGCAATCCTCTCCAGCATTCTTGTCTGGAGAACTCCGTGGACAGGGGAGCCTAGTGGGCTGCAGTCCACGGGGTCGCAAGAGTCAGACACAACGGAAGAAACGTAGCACACATGGATGCACACACACTGTCAGTTGCTAACAGTATTCTCAACGAGCCAGGGCTTGTGGTATCCAATTGAGTCACATGTTCTACCCTTAACTTGACTTGGTTTTCGTATGTATGATCTCCACACATGAGTTGATTCGTTGTCTGGATAGGAACTTCTGAATACTAGCTCACAAATAATCCACATTTATCCTGCTGAATTCTTGCCTTTGGCTGCAACAGAAAACCTGGTAACAGTATGTACGTATTTTCTGTTGTTCCCTCCCTGCAGAGGGAGACCCAGCAGAGCACCCCAGACACAGTAAGTACAAAGGCCCTGGGGCAGCAAAGAGCATGATTTCTTCTTGGCACCTGTCAGAAGGTCTGCTCGTGCCAGTAATTTTTAGATCCTGTGAATACTAGCTTGGGTCCCATGAAATGCCTGTTTTTGTAGGTCGGAAGCGGTTGAGTAGCAGCAGCAGCGTACGATTCAGCCTGTCCCTCCGTCACTGGTCCTGCTGTTGACCTGCAGGCAACTGAAGTTCTCTGGGCTGCAGTTTCCTCACCCCAGTGTGGTTGATCGATGGTTATTTTAGACAACTTTTTGCCCCTGACATTTTATGACTGTAGTCAAGGCCAGGATGAGGTGAGGCAGGTGAGATGCCAAAAACACCAAGTTGAAGGAGATGCTCATCCTGCCCTTGTACAACCTGCAGAGTGAGAGCCCAGCCCTGATTCTAATTCATTTTTCCATTCACATGTGACGTTTGCTTTGCTGTTGTGTAACCTGAGCTCTATCAATGATGCCTTTTTTGTTTGTTTGTTTCTTTAAATGAGCAAGGTTTTTTTTTTTTTTTTTTTGGTCTCTGAATTTTTGACTGCAGTGGATCTTCATTGCTGCGCCTGGGCTTTCTCTAGTTGCGGCAAGTGGGAGCTGTTCTCTAGTTGCGGCGTGCAGGCTTCTCATTGCAGTGACTTCTCTTGTTGCAGAGCATGGGCTCTAAGGTACACAGGCTTAGTTGCCCCATGGCATGTGGAATCCTCCCAGACCAGGGATGGAACCCATGTCCTCTGCATTGGCAGGTGGATTCTTAACCACCACACCACCAGAAAAGTTCAGTGATGCTTCAGTTCAGTTCAGTCGCTCAGTCGTGTCCGACTCTTTGCGACCCCATGAATGAATCGCAGCACGCCAGGCCTCCCTGTCCATCACCAACTCCCGGAGTTCACTCAGACTCGCATCCATCAAGTCAGTGATGCCATCCAGCCATCTCATCCTCGGTCGTCCCCTTCTCCTCCTGCCCCCAATCCCTCCCAGCATCAAAGTCTTTTCCAATGGATCAACTCTTCACATGTGGTGGCCAAAGTACTGGAATTTCAGCTTTAGCATCATTCCTTCCAAAGAAATCCCAGTCCAAGGGACTCTCAAGAGTCTTCTCCAACACCACAGTTCAAAAGCATCAATTCTTCGGCGCTCAGCTTACTGATGCACTATTCTCAACAAACCAGGGCTTGTGGTATCTCACTGAGTTACATGTTCTACCCTTAATTTTACTTGTTTTTCATGTTTTTGATCTCAACGCATGAGTTAATTCATTGTCTAGGTAGAAACTTCTGAATAGCAGCTCACAGTTAATCTACGTTTATCCTGCTGAATTCTTGCTCTTGGCTGCAACTGAAAACTTAGTATGTACACATTTTCCATTTTCTGTTGTTTTCCTTTAGATCAGTCCAAAATGTTTGTGAAGATTTTTAGTGAAATTGACCGGATGCCCCAACTTCTTGCATACTACTACAAGTGCCACAAGGTGAGAAGCTGTGAGTGATTGCCTCTGCGGAATGTTTGTAGAACTGGGCCACGGAGTCCCAGTTCCAAATCTCAGTTTCTTACTTAAAGGTAAAAATGTTTGCCTCCAAGCTCTCTGGCTTTTTTCTTTTAATTAGCCAGTAGGGGGTGCCCTTGGTCCAGCCTCTGGATTCATTTAATTGGAAGTTGGGAAAAAGATCATTTGTTTTCAGCATTTGTTTTTGTAGCTGGATTTCCTTTACAGTGGAAGAGTTTTTAGTTTTTCCCATTTTTGTGTTTTGGGATTCCCTCAGAGCTCAATCGGTAAAGAATCTGCCTGCAATGCAGGAGACCCAGGTTTGATTCCTGGGTGGGAAAGAGGCCTTGGAGAAGGAAATGGCAACCCACTGCAGTATTCTTGCCTGGAGAATCCCATGGACAGAGGAGCCTGGCAGGCTATACAGTCCATGGAGTTGCAAGAGTCAGACATGACTTAACAACTAAGCCACCACATTTTTGTCTTTTAAGGGAGATTCTCGTCATAAGGTTTATTATGCTTTCAGTAAACTTTGAGAATTTTATCTGCTGTCTAGGTTTGTTGAGATTAGTTTGCTGAAAATCTTGACAGCTTCCTGGGCTAACTTAATTCCTACAAAGCCAATGCTCACATGTCTTTTAAGCAGCGGAGTTAGGACATGAAGCTAAAATACATCTTCATGGCCCGCCCCCCCCCGAGGTCTATTCAGAAGAATAGGGACAGGCTGAGTACATTGGCAGGCTTTGGGAGAAAGATAAAGGGAGAAAGGATCACTTAGAGGGCGACAGACTCAAGCTCTAGATGACAACAGAGCAGGTGAACGGTAAATGTTTTTTCTGCCTTTTGAAGAAATTATTTATTAATTTATTTGGCTACATTGGATCTTGGTTGCAGCATGTGGGGTCTTCATTATGACCCCTGGGCTTAGTTGCCCCGTGGCACTTGGGATCTTAGCTCACCAACCAAGGACTGAACCCACATCCCCTCCATTGGAAGGTGGATTCCTAACCACTGGACCACCAGGGAAGTCCCTTTTCTGCCTTTTTTGAAGCCAGCGGTCATCCGTGGGTACCCGCTTGCCTGGAAGAGTGGGCAGTGGTGGGTCTCTTGCCGAGGTCGGGGGGCAGGAGGGCAGCAGGCAGCATACCTTGGCGGACCCAGTAAGACCTCATTTGTTCTGCCTCCACAGGTGCAGCTCTTAGCGGCCTGGCAGGAGCTGTGCCAAACCGACCTGCCCCTGGACCGGCAGCTCACTGGACTCTACGACGCCTTGCTCGGTGCTTGGCACACACAAATCCAGTGGGCTTCGCAGGTAACAGCTCATCTGGGTTTTTGGGAGGACAGAGCCCGTGCTGCCAAGGGAGAGGCTGATGACCTTGACACCCTCAGCTCCGCTTGAAGAGCCTCCCCTTATGCTGCCATCACCAGAAGGGTTAAAAGATAAGCTTCGAAACCCAAGGCAGGCAGAGCTTCAGGTCTCCATTCAAACTCTTCTTATCGCTCTTACCTGTATCTTAAATAGGATCTAATGTGGCAGTGTTGCTTGTTGCTCAGCCAGGCAGCCCCTGGAGTTCCTGGAGGCTGTTATCTTCTGATCTAAAAGCAGGAGGCCCTTAGTCAGGTTGTGCTTGAGTGAACTGGACCTTTTTATCTTAACTTGGGGTAAAATTTACCTGGTCTAAAGTGAGTTTCCCTTGTTTTCACAGTACACCAGGAGTTAGAGGAGCGGTATAGAGTTTTAAAGGTGCCCTCTGACTTAGGGCAGAGGTGAGACAGAAGAATTGCATTTCGTTTACTTTCAGGAACTTTCCATCCTTTACTTTCTTGAATTTTCAGCCTTAAAGAGCATAAATCACTGGTCCCATGTCTTCATGCTAGGAGGTGCCCTGGATCTTCTTTTTTTGTCTGAGTAATGACTGACTGGGCCTGTTCATGGTGTGGCTTATTATATTTTTTTCAAAACTCATTGTGAATCATCCTGCAAGTGCTGGTCAGTCATTTGCAGGCATGAACTTGACGGTGGTTGGAGGTGATTCCTCATACAGGGTCACATTGCTCAAGATCGTTGAAGCAGTCTTCTCCATCCTTGTTTCTTTTTTCTTGAACCGTTCAGTCTAAAAAAAAAAAAAAGAAAAAACCAACTGAACAAGCAAAACAAAAAACAACCCCCTGTGGAAGTTTCATGGTTTTTATGTAATTGTCAGGTTTCAGTGACCCTGTCCATCCATGCTCATTTCTGTGTCCTTGTCTGCTGCTTCTATCAGGAGGATAACGACAGTTCATGCACATATGTACAGATGCCCCTCAGTGTCTGAGATAAAGGATTTCGACTTCTCATGCTTCTGTTCAGGCCTCACCCCAAGTTTTGTAAGATGTGATGTGTGTCCTTGTATGTAAGCTCAGTTCTGTCTGACTCTTTGCGACTGTATGCACTGTAGCCCGCCAGGTTCCTCTGTCCATGGAAAATTCCAGGTAAGAATACTGGAGTGGGTTGCCACTTCCTACTCCAAGGGATCTTTCCAACCCAGGGATCGAACCCTTGTCTCTTGGTCTCCTGTGTCTCCTACATTGGCAGGCAGGTTCTTTACCACTGAGCCAGCTGGGAAGTCCCTGTAAGATACAAGTTTATGCTAATTTACACTTTTGTCTCACGGCCCATTTTCTTTTCAAAATGTGAGCATAATATGTGACTGTCATCTCCTAAAGCTCAGTATAGCACAGAAGAAAACCAAAGGTGCCAGGGTGAGTGTGTCTCTGAAGACTTTTTACCCTCAGTATTTTAATATGAAAATTTCCCAACATACAAAAAATTTGAAAGAATCGTACAGTGAACACCATGTACCCACACCTCCTGTGTTCTACAGCGAACATTTTGCTGTTTGCTTTACCACAGATCTGTCCATCTCGCCACGTGTCTATCTGTTCACCAACTCATCTTATTTTTTGACTCATTTCAAAGTAAGTTGCAAACGTCATTCACTTCCAGACATACATACCATTGACTAGAGTTCAATATTTGTTTACTGAGTGTTTTTTAGGTAAATTGTGAAATGTGATGATCTTAAAGATGCCGTTTGATTAGTTTTGACAAATGCAGTTTAACCTAATCCCCTACCAAGGTGCAGAACACAACTGTCATCCTAGAAAGTTCTCTTGTGTTCCTTCTCAGTTAGTCTTTGTGCCACCGTCACCTAGGGCAACCACTGTTCTGTTTTTTTTCACCATGAATCAGTTCAGCCCATTGTAGAATTTCGTGTAAATGGAATTTTACGGTGTATCTTCTTTTGTTGAGGATTCTTTTGTTCAGCCTGTTCTTGAAGATTTATTCGTGTTGTCATGTGTATCAGTAGTTCCTTTTCATTACTGAATGCTCTCACATGGTATGAATATATCTCAGTTTTGTTTATTCAGCCTTTTTTTGATGGACACTTGGACTGTTTCTAGTTTGGTGCAATTATAAGTGAAGCTGCTCTGAACATTGTTCTATAAGTCTTTTTGTGGATACCACATGTTCATATCTCTTGGGTAAAGGCATGGGAGAGGCACTGCTGGGTTATAGAGTAGGTCTATATTTAGATACGTAAGAAATCAGCACTTTTCCAAAGTGGCTATGCTTTTTTACACTCCCACACACAGGTACGCGAGAGTTCCGATTGCTCCACATCCTTGCCACCATTAGATGTTGTCAGTCTTTTTAATCTTAGCCATTCTGGTGGGTGTGTTGTAGTATCTCACTGTGGTCTTAATTTGCATTTCCCTGATGACTAAGGGTGTTGAACTCCTTTTCTCACGCTTATTGGCCACTTGTATATCTTCCTTTGTGAAGTATCTGTTTGCCTATTTTAAAAAAAATTGGGTAACTTGCTTTTTAAATTATTGAGTTATAGAAGTTCTTTGTATATTCTGGATGTAAGTTCTTGATCAGNGACTAAGGGTGTTGAACTCCTTTTCTCACGCTTATCGGCCACTTGTATATCTTCCTTTGTGAAGTATCTGTTTGCCTATTTAAAAAAAAATTGGGTAACTTGCTTTTTTAATTATTGAGTTATAGAAGTTCTTTGTATGTTCTGGATATAAGTTCTTGATCAAATATATTTTGTAGATATTTCCTTCCAGTCTGAGCAGAACTGTTGATTTTGATGAACTTAATTTTATCATAGTTTTCTTACATGGTTATTCTTTCTTTGTCCTCAGAAACTATCACCAACCCCCAGGTTGCAAAGACATTCTTCTGTGTTTTCTTCTAGATGCTTGTTGAGCTTTTACATTTAGTTCTATGGCCCATCTAGAATCAATTTTTGTATATAGTGTAAGGTGGGGCTTCCCTGGTGGCTCAGACAGTAAAGAATAAAGAAGCTGCCTGTGATGCAGGAGACCTGGGTTCAATCCCTGGGTTGGGACGATCCCTTGGAGAAGGGAATGGCTACCAACTCCAGTATTCTTGCCTGGAGAATTCCAGTGTAAGGTAATGCCACATTGTTTCTGCATGTGTTGTTGGGTTAATTCCATGCCGCTAGTTGTTAAGTTTGATCTTGTAGTCTTTTGAACCTTTTGGTTGTTCTTTAACCAATGGCCAAAGCATCCCTTGTGCCAGATCACTTTAAAGGAAAAGGGACACCTTTGAAGATGAGAGACCTGTTGGTTGATCAGCTGAAACTGTCAGCTATAAACATTATAGTTCCAGCTGCCCAACCAATTAGAAGGCTTTGGTTTAGAGTTGTTTAGTTTAATTCTTCCCCCACCTCAAGTCATTTAAGTAAGAGATAGAAGTGAAATAGATATTCATTGCCTAGTCCTTTCTCACAATACGAGGAGAAGAGTCAGGATTTCTTTTTCTAGAGAAGAATACTTTTCATTGTCTCCATTGGTTCCATCCTTTCTTGTTGTAAAATATTTCTTTTGTCAAATCAGGAGGTTGGACTGGGTGATGCCTAAAGATCTCTGTGATTCTCTTATGTTTGGGGGATCGTGGCGGGAATATTAATACTTTGGATAGAGACAGAGGAGGGTGTGTATTGGTGCAATTTTGTGTGGAGGGAGTGGGAATATATGATGGAGAAACACTGAATGCAAGACAGGAGTTTGGCTTCCTCTAGAAGGCAGTGAGCATCTGGAGCAGTAGTGTGAATGATGTTGCTGTTTTAAGAGTCACTTTGGTGTTAGACCATCACCTGTGTAGTTCCTCTGCCAAAAAGTCTTACCAAGAGGAAGCACGAAGACCATTTTTTGAAACAGCTGTCCTGGACTCTTCAAAAATGTCAGTGTCATGAAAGAAAAACAATCAGGGAGTTATTAAGATTAAAGGAGACGAAAAGGCAACTGAATGTAATTTCACGATCTTGGATGGGATTCTGCATGATGACAAAAGAAGCTATTCAAAAGAACATTTAAAAGGAGGCGATTTGAACATGGACCATAGCAGGTGTAAGTATTACATCAAGGTGAAGTTTGATTAGTCACGGTGTTGTAGTGATAAGGCTGGCCTTATTCTTAGGAGATATATGCCGAAGTATTTAGTGGTAACATGTCACGATACCTGTGATTACCTTTCCAATGGTTTAGGAAGTAAAGCATTTGTGGCAAAATATTAATTGTTGAGTCTTGCAATATTTAAACATTTAAAGCATAAGAAAAATTCTAAATAGCCTTTAAAAATAGTGAATTTGGTAATGGTAAATAGGGTGAACTGATGAAGAAAGACTAAAGACAGGTAGGAAGCCATGTTTGGTCTAGGATAGTGATGGTAACGTAACAAAGGCATCCAGTTAAAAAATGGGCAATTGTTAGAACCTGGTAAGTGACAAAGGACCTGAAAGAAAGGAAAGTGGAAAGAGAGATTTTTTTTTTTATTCTGGTCAAATGGAGATGCCACTGACAGAAATAAGGAAGTTGAGAGAAACAGGTCTGAGGAGGTCAGCAGGAAAAGAATGAATTCCAATCTGGGTCACTTTAAAATTCCAAGAGAGAGTGGCTCAGCTCAATGGTGACACCTCGTTGATGGCTGGAAGCTGTCATTCAGGAAATATAAATTGGTTGTTTTGGTATTTGTTGGGTTAAATGCAAATTTCCTATCTCTCTCTCAGACTCCAGCAGTGATATTTATTAAACTAAATAGGTCCTCATTGACTTCGCTATGAGAATTAAAAAATTTGATCTTCTCTTTCCATAATAATCTAAGAAAAGATGTTAGCATATTTGGGACCGTGTACATGACCACCTTATAACCAGTTGCGGCCATATGATTTCAGTGGGTGCATTCGTGTTGATAGTCACATTGGTACCCGTCCTCTCTTGGGGGCAAATGAAAAAAGAGGTAATAGTTACATGATATAAGTGCTGGTGTCAAGTGAGTGCTGTTTTATGTACGTTGCATAATGTTTTCTAGGATCCTTCCCTTTTTATGGCTGAATAATCTGTTGCATGTATTTACCGCATTTTGTTTGTCCATTCATTTGTAGATAAACATTTGAATTGCTTCTGACTTTTGGCTATTCGAAATAATGCTNTTTGGGACCGTGTACATGACCACCTTATAACCAGTTGCGGCCATATGATTTCAGTGGGTGCATTCGTGTTGATAGTCACATTGGTACCCGTCCTCTCTTGGGGGCAAATGAAAAAAGAGGTAATAGTTACATGACATAAGTGCTGGTGTCAAGTGAGTGCTGTTTTATGTACGTTGCATAATGTTTTCTAGGATCCTTCCCATTTTATGGCTGAATAATCTGTTGCGTGTATTTACCGCATTTTGTTTGTCCATTCATTTGTAGATAAACATTTGAATTGCTTCTCACTTTTGGCTATTCGAAATAATGCCGCTGTGAACAAGGGTGTACAAACATCCGTTTGGGTCCCTGTTTTCAATTTTTGGGGGGTGTATACCTACAAGTGGAACGGCTGGATCATATAATCCTATGTTTAACATTTTGCGGAACTGCCAAATGTTTTCAATAGCACCTGCAACATTTTACATTCCCATCAGCCATGCATAAGAATCCAAGATCATGAGAAATTTGCCCTGTGTTTTCTTCTAAGAATTTTATAGTTCACTCTTTAACATGTAGGTCTTAACATATAAGTTAATTTTTATATATGGTATAAGGTAAGGATCCAACTTTTTTTTTTTTGTCCTGTGGATTTCTAGTTTTCTGAGCACCATTTGTCAAAAAGACTGTCCTTTTTCAATTGAATGATTTTTGGCACCCTTGTTGAAAATCATTTGACCATGCATGTGTTTTTCTGGGCTGTCTGTTCTGTTCCATTGGGCTGTTTATTTGTCTGTTCTTACTCAGGTGCCACACTGTTTTGACTATTACAGCTTTGTTGTAAATTTTGAAAATAGGAAGCATGAGATAGTCAGTGTTCTTTTTTAATATTGTTTTTGCTATTTGGGGTTCCCTGAAATTCCATATAAATTTTAGAATGAGTTTTCCTGTTTCTCCACAAAATACTTTGGGGATTTTAATGGCGAGTACACTGAATATATAGATGGCTTTGAGTAGTATTTCTGTCTAGCTCAGTGGGTAAAGAATCTGCCTGCAACGCAGGAGATCCAGGTTTGATCCCTGGGTTGGGAAGATCCCCTGTAGAAGGAAATAGCCCACTCTAGTATTCTTGCCTGGAGAATCCCATGGACAGAGGATTTGCAGGCTGGTCTACAAATGTGCTTCCAGATCCTCCAACTGACTCAGTGAATTGCTCTTCCTTAGTTCTGTTTGTTCCCTGCCACCCACACCCTCCCCGTTTCTGCATTTGATTTTCACAGTCCTCTCTCTAGCCAATATCTAAATACTACATGTGATAGATTTGAAAATAGTTAGACAGACATGAGGTAGCCAGTTGTCCTGGAGGCAAGGGACAAGTCTTGCTAGTTTACCTGGCTTCTGAGCACATCTACATGGGTGCTGAGCAAAGCCTGGACCCTGTAGCTCTTGATTGGACCACTTCCTGGCTCAGAGGAATTCCTGCAGGCCATCCAGGAGTCTGCCTCATTGGAAGGTTTGCTCCCATGTGATAACACGGACGCCTCTCTCCCCTTGCAGGTCTTCAAGAACCCCCACGATGTGGTAACTGTTCTGCTGATTCAGACCCTGGGGGCCTTGGTGCCCTCTCTGCCCGTGTGCCTCAGTTCCGGCGTGGAGCGGGCAGGACCTGAGCTGGAGCTCGTCAAGCTGCTGGAGTTCTACGATGCCACTGCCCACTTTGCCAAGGGATTGGAGATGGCCCTGCTCCCCCATGCACGTAAACATGCTTCCTCCCAGCTCTCTGACTTGCCTTCACTCACTTTTTTTGGGTCGGTTGGGGGGCCAGGGTTTGTTTGCCTTTTCCAGTGACTGATTTTACAGACATGGAAAGGAGCAGTGTTTTCCTTCTCAACAGAGAGGGAAACCTTTTCCATGAAAACATTGCCATTATGGAAATAATTGTTGCTTAATGTATTTGCCCAGCTCCAGTGCTGCCTAGGTGCTTCACACATGCTGGAGAAGTGGCAGGCACTTCTGCAGGGGCTTAGAGTGTAAGAGGCAGGTGGACTTCAGTGGCAACGAGTGGGCAGCAAGTTAGGCTGGGAGGGTGGGGTCCTCTTCCTCTTAGGTCATCACAGAACCTCGGGCAAGTCAACCTAAAAAAGTAAGTTCAAGAGAACAAGTGGATTAGAGGAGGCTTTTGCAAGGGCAACAGCATATTTTTAAGGGCAAGGGTGCAGTATTAGGACCAAGGGCGGCTATAAGGTACCTGGGCTTTCCCCAGATACCATGTGAGCTGCTGCTGCTGCTAAGTCACTTCAGTCATGTCCGACTCTGTGTGACCCCATAGACGGCAGCCCACCAGGCTCCCCCGTCCCTGGGATTCTCCAGGCAAGAACACTGGAGTGGGTTGCCATTTCCTTCTCCATTGCATGAAAGTGAAAAGTTTAAGTGAAGTCGCTCCATCGTGTCCAACTCTTAGTGACCACATGGACTGCAGTCTACCAGGCTCCTCCGCCCATGGGATTTTCCAGGCAAGAGTGCTGGAGTGGGGTGCCATTGCCTTCTGCGGCCTTGTGAGAGCACAGCGCTTTTTATTCCCATTTGGGCAAACAATGTGTGGCGTGTTGCATTTCCCCAGCTGTTTCCCATCTATATTAAAAGCATCATAAGGCTTTAAGTCACACAGACCTCATGAGGAATGCTGCTGTCAGATCAGGAAGTCGCCTTAGAAAGGCCTGCTTCTGCCGTTGGGCTGCTGCGAGTCACTAACTTGGTTTATTTACTAGTTATTCTCTTTAATTACCTTCATGTGTAATTACCTCGTACATTCCAGGGAGTGTGTTTGTTGTTCGAGTTCCTGATGACTCATCGGGGGTTTTTGGCACACTTGCTGATCCGGCCTTGGCTGTGGGAGAGGCACGGTGGATGTGGGCAGCTTCCAGGGATCTGGACGTCGTTGTCCTGGTGGTTGGAGAGTGTTTAGGCTGAGCGTCCTGCAGGGGCAGAGTGGAATGAAGGCAGGGCCAGAAGCAGGTTGCTTTCCTCCCACTGGTGATGGATATTGCTGAAGAGAGAACCACCCTCTAAAGAACCNTGGGCAGCTTCCAGGGATCTGGACGTCGTTGTCCTGGTGGTTGGAGAGTGTTTAGGCTGAGCGTCCTGCAGGGGCAGAGTGGAATGAAGGCAGGGCCAGAAGCAGGTTGCTTTCCTCCCACTGGTGATGGATATTGCTGAAGAGAGAACCACCCTCTAAAGAACCGGATATAGAAAGTACTGTGTTAGTCAGCCATGGAAGTTTAGATTTTTCATGATTCCTATTGAGATTTAAAAAAAAAATTACGTGTATTTTTTAATTTAAACACACTTTGGAAACAGACATAAAAATAAAAGAGAATAAAAATGATCCATAATCTCCTCACTCAGAGAGGCATGGGAACATTTTATTTCCTCGCAGTAGTTCATATATAAATATACATGTTCATAAATGTATATGAAATAAAGGGCTTCCCAGGTAACTCAGTGGTAAAGAGTCCACCTGCCAGTGCTCTAGACGTGGGTTCAGTCTCTGGGTTGGGAAGATCCCCTGGAGGAGGAAATTGGCAACCCAGTATTCTTGCCTGGGAAATCCCATGGATAGAGGAGCCTGGTGGGGTATAGTCCATGGGGTCGCAGAAGAGTTGGACATGAGTTAGTGACTAAATAACGACAACATATGAAATAGGTCCATATATAAATATATACATATGCACGTATCTTGAAAAATACTAGTTTATATGATCTTATACTCTCTCTTTTGCTCACATTAATATAATGAGCATTTTTATGTCATTAAGTATCTTCCTAAGACATATGGTTTTTAATGACCATTTTCTAATGATGGCTTACTTTATTTTTTAATCCACTATTTAGAAATAAAACTATTATAAACAATCTTGCACATTAATTTTGGAGCCCACCTCTGATTATTCCTTGGGAGAAGTTTGAAAATTGCAATTGCTAATAAATGAAAAATTTCAAGATTTTGTCACATTTTGTTCTGTAGAAAGTTACTGCCTTTTGACGGATTCATCTGTAGTAAACAAGGCTGNTTCTAATGATGGCTTACTTTATTTTTTAATCCACTATTTAGAAATAAAACTATTATAAACAATCTTGCACATTAATTTTGGAGCCCACCTCTGATTATTCCTTGGGAGAAGTTTGAAAATTGCAATTGCTAATAAATGAAAAATTTCAAGATTTTGTCACATTTTGTTCTGTAGAAAGTTACTGCCTTTTGACGGATTCATCTGTAGTAAACAAGGCTGCACATTCCCCCATGCCCTAACCAGCACTAGGCTCTATTGTTTTTCCCCTTNAGAAGTTTGAAAATTGCAGTTGCTAATAAATGAAAATTTTCAAGATTTTGTCACATTTTGTTCTGTAGAAAGTTACTGCCTTTTGACGGATTCGTCTGTAGTAAACAAGGCTGCACATTCCCCCATGCCCTAACCAGCACTAGGCTCTATTGTTTTTCCCCTTGCCAGTTTCTTAGACAGTTAACAATATATTGTTTCAGTTTTCATTTCTTTGATTACTAGCCAGTTTGAAAATTATATTATAAAAAGTTATGTTTTTTTCTCTTAAATTGCTTATTCTTTTGCCTCTTTTTCTGTTTGTGAGTTTAATCTATTTCTGATTAATTTATAAGGGCAATTTACTTAAAACAATGTTTTATCAAGTATGTTATAAAATCAACAAAGCACTGTTATAAAAATTCATGATGCAGTTGTATCTATAACATAAGATGAAAGTCTCCTATAATTCCACTAGCTGGAAATAACCACTGTTAAAAATTTGGTGTGTATCCCCAAAATATCTTGCTGTTTTTTCTCATTATCAGCTATGTTGCAGATACGTTTTCTAACTTTCTAGTTTACCTTTAAGACTTTTCTATTTTAATGTATACAGTATAACTCAAAAATATCTAAAAGGTTACACAGTAGAAAATTAAAAAAAATAATTAGTTGACTGTATAGTTAACAAGCAATATGTTTGGAGTAGGAAATGACAACCCACTCCAGTATTCTTGCCTGGAGAATTCTGTGGACAGATGAGCCTGGTGGTACAGTCCATGGGGTCATAAAGAATTGGACACCACTGAACACATACACAGACATATTCAGTTTAGAAAAACCCAGAAAATACAAGGAAGGGAAAAGAGCAAACTCAATCAGCTCTCCAGAAACAATATTTTGCATTATATACACATGCATATTTTGTATATGAGTGTGTGTATGTACTTAAATGCTTTTTTTTATTAGTTTTTATTGGAGTATAATTGCTTTACAATGTTGTTACCTTTTTTTTTAAAGAGCTACTGTCTTTTAAAAATCTTTATTTCTTTATTTATTTTGTTGGAGCTGGGTCTTTGTTGCTATGTGCACTTTCTCTAGTCGCAGCAAGTGGGAGCTACTCTTCCTTGCGGTGGGTGTGTGGGCTTACTGTGGCAGCTTCTCTTGTTGCAGAGCATGGGCTCTAGGGTGTGGGCGCTTCAGGAGTTGCAGTGTATGGGCTCAGTAACTGTGGCACTTGGGCTTAGTTGCCGCATAGTTTATGGGATCCTCTTGGGCCAGGAATCAAGGCTGTGTCCCCTGTACTGGCAGGTGGATTCCTAACCACTGGACCACCAGGGAAGTCTTTGTTAAATGTTTTTAACAAGATTTTATCATTGCTGTCACCCTCCCAGTTTTATATTCATTCAGTACTGTCATCCAGTACACAAATTTTCCTAGTTCCACAACAGTCTTTATACCGTTTCCCTACCTCTTAACTAAAGTCTGCTCAGTGTACATGCATTATTTTTGGTTGTCCTTTCTCTTTAATCTCTTTTAAACAGAAATAGTCATCTCATCTTTGGTCTTTCATGAAACTGATGTCTTTGAAGAATACAGGGTAGTTTTCTTATAGAATGTCCTATAGCCTGGATTTATCTAGTTGTTTCCTTGTGTTTAGATTTAGGNCCTACCTCTTAACTAAAGTCCGCTCAGTGTACATGCATTATTTTTGGTTGTCCTTTCTCTTTAATCTCTTTTAAACTGAAATAGTCATCTCATCTTTGGTCTTTCATGAAACTGATGTCTTTGAAGAATACAGGGTAGTTTTCTTGTAGAATGTCCTATAGCCTGGAATTATCTAGTTGTTTCCTTGTGTTTAGATTTAGATGAAACATTTTTAATAAGAATACCACACTGTTGATGATGTATACTTCTATGACATCACATCAGGAGACACATAGTGTCCAATTATTGGTGGTGGGTTGGATTAATCACTTGGTAGTTATACCTGCCAGGTCACTTCATTGTAAAGTTACCTTTTCCTCTTTGTAATTAATAATTATCTATGGGGTGATATTTTAGCCCATAGGAATATTCCGTTCCTTAAGAAACATTTACCTAACGACTTTAGCATACATTGGTAATTCCTGCCTGAATAAACTTTACATTGCTGATTATAAAATGGTGATATTCTAGTTCTCTCATTTCTTTTACATACATTTGCAGGCATTCTTTTGTGAGGACATCTTTCTTCCTTTGTCTCTCTTTAATGTCACTGTAAACTTATGGATTTTTAAATTCATTTTATTGTAATCATTTTCATTATTCATTTTGATGCTTAAGTTATTTCAAATTTGGTCGGTGGTTGCCCCTTCAGGCTGGCTCCTGCATCATTTTGACATGTCCCTATCAGCCTTAGAGTGTTTTATTGGTTTTTGGCACACACAGATCCAGGAACATTTTGTACTGCCTCAGACCTGGAATCAACTGTTTTCTCAAGGAGCGTGGTTTCTTCTAGTGGGAAATGGTATTTAGGAGCCAAGATCTGATACCATGGGTGCTTACTGTTGCTGGGCTATTATTGATTCCGAGGCCCTTTGTGAACAGAGCTAGGAAATGCATTTATTTGTTTATTTTTTTTAATTGTAAAAAAATTTAATTTATTTTTTAATTGAAGGATAAATGCTTTACAGGATTGTGTTGATTTCTGCCAAGTATCAACATGAATCAGCTATAGGTATATGACTCAGGGAACTCAAACTCGGGCTCTGTAACAACCTAGAGGGGTGGGATGAGGAAGGAGGTGGGAAGGTTCAAGAGGGAGGGGACATTTGTGTGCCTGTTTATTTTTCTTTGGTTGTGCTGAGTCTGTTGCTGCCTGGGCTTTTCTCTGCTTACGGTGAGCAGGGGCTCCTCTCTAGTTGTGGTGAGCAGGCTTCCCGTTGCAGTGGCTTCTCTTGTTGTCGAGCACGGGCTCGAGGGCACTCAGCAGTTGTGGCACTAATAAGGCTCAGCAGTTACGGCTTCCGGCCTCTGGAGCACAGACTCAGTGGTTGTAGTACACAGCTCGTTGCTCTGCAGCGTGTGGGATCCTTCCGGATCAAGGATTGGACCCATGGCTCCTGTATTGGCAGGCAGTTTCTTTACAACTGAGCCACTAGGGAAACCCCATAGTTTTAAAAATTACCAGTTTATACTGATACTTCCAAATCAAATCCAACACCAGTAGATTTTTACCTCTTGCCGTTCTCTGCTGCATCTGTTCTCTCCTACAGAGAGAATCATGGTTTCCATCAGCAGTGTGTGTGTGTGCATATGTGTGTCCCTGTGTTTTTTGTATACACATACAATTATTTTTCGTGACCCTCTTACAGATAGGTCAAAAGGTATTTAATTTACTTATTCAACTATAAATGGTCTAGTTCTAGAGTGCGGTATGCTGAGGATGCCATGCTAAGCAAAACCAGACAGAGTCCCTGCTCTCATACAATATATATTCCAGGGGGAAATAGCCAAATAATCATACTGATGAGTGTATAATTACAAAGCGAGATGAGCACTTTGAATAGCAAAATGGTTCCAGGAGAAAAGTAGAATGGTCCTCAGCAGATAAAGATGATTGAGACCCTCAGACATGAACTGAGTGAGTCCTGAAGGAAGAATAGGAGTTAACCAGATGAAGAGGGTTAGGGAGGAACAGGGTCTTTCCAAACAGAAGTAGTAGCCGGTGGCCAGAGGGGAGCTTTTGAGAAACTGAGAGAAGGCTAGAGGCTAGGGGAGTTGTGAAAGAGGCCAAGGCTGCAGAAGTAGTTAACAAAAGTCAGTCAGTCGCTCAGTCGTGTCCGACTCTTTGCAACCCCATGAACTGCAGCGTGCCAGGCTGCGTACAACAAAAGTAGCTGGCATTATTGAGTGCTTACATGTGTTAGACATGTACTATTTTACCTAATCTCCAGTTAAGCCTATAAAATTGATGCCATTATTAACCTCATTTTACAGTTGAGGAAACAAACATTGAAAAGTTAAAGTCATATGCACCTAGTCCCCTAACAGGAAGCAAGAGACCTTCAGTTAGACGAGCCTTCATCCTTAACTACCCCCTCTTTCACCTCCTGAGGTCAAGCGATGGTAGAAGTTGGCAGGCTATGGAAAAAATTTTGGATCCCAGCTGAAAAGAGAATTCTTAGCAGTTGAATTACTGTGTCACAGAATATGCATGTTAAAGTTTTCTTGTAGTTGAATATAGGAATTTTGGTGCATATCCCGTTTCTATAAAATCCTAGGAATGCTCCAAATGAAAATGTTCTTTGTGCAGAGCCTTTTCTCTGTAGCAGTTCTTGAACTTGACCCTGGGGAGGGTTATCATTTGACGAGGTTCTCAATTATGATGGGTTATAGGATTAAGGGGATCTATATCTTTATTATTTTTTTTTAATTTTTATGTATTTATTTTTGGCTGCATTGGGTCTTTGTTGCTGCCCAAGGGCTTTCTCTAGTCTCGGCAAGCCTGGGGTGGGGGGCTACTCTCCAGTTGCCCTAGGTGGGCTTCTCCCTGTGGTGGTTTTCTCTTCCTGCAGAGCATGGACTCTGGAGCGCAGGCTCAGTAGTTGCGGCCCACAGGCTTAGTTGCTCCGAGGCACATGGGATCTTCAGTGATCAAACCTGTGACCCCTGCATTGGCAGGCCGATTCTTAACCACTGGACCACCTTGTCATTCCAAAAATTCAGGGAAGCTCCCTGAATCAGTGTCTTTAATAGCGCTTGAGGCAAATAGTACACAAAGCTCAAATTTATTGAAATATTTATTGACATGATTGTTACAGGTTCCATGAACGGTAAAAGCAGATGAACAGATAGTAGTCACCCCAAAGATGAAATAGGAAAAGTTCAGTAGAGTTCCTTCCACCTATTGTTTTTCACCAGTTAATTTCCAGTTCCTTGTTCATCATTGCTTTTAATTTCTGATTTCCTTGAAGATGAGCAAAACCTGGTGAAAGTCATGGAGCTGGTGGATGCTGTGTATGGTCCGTACAAGCCCTACCAGCTGAAGTATGGTGACATGGAAGAGAAGTACCTCCTCATCCAGTTCAGCGAGGTGCCTCTGGTAAGGTCACAGCACTGCCGGGGCCAACTGGGCATCGCTGTATCTACCAGGCTAGGGTTGGGGTGGCTGGGATGCTTCAGAGAAGGTGGGAGCCGGAATGCAGAGAGTGGGAACAGGTGTATCAAACATGGCTCTCAGCGCTTCCTGGGCTCTTGTAATCCAAATGAGACCACAGGTCTGCTACCTGGTTTTTATTTAAAATCCCCAGTGAGGACCTTGCACCCCTCAGAGGCTTAAATCTTCTCAAGATTAAGTTGGTTATCTCCCCGAGTCAGTCATGATTACGCAGTCTTTTGTTCAAGGCAGATATGCAAACAGACACGGGAGCGGAGCACTCAAGGACAGTGCTCTCAGGCCAGGTTCACCAGGTGGACACACCAGAGGGGAATTTCCATTGCAAATAATTAAGTCTGTCCAGCGGGAGAGTTGGACACGACTGAAGCGACTTAGCAGCAGCAGCAGGAGGTGAGTTGACATTGAAGAATAGATCTTACAGGAGTTCAGGTCGGCTGCCTCCTGCCATTTTTTTTCTGTTTTCTAAGGATGTCCCTAGAAAGTCTGTTCCACTCAGTTATGTTCTTGCCCCTGAAGGAAGCATGTTTTTTTTTTTTCACTGCATTCTTTTGGAGTGTGTGATACAAAGAATTCAGACCCTCACTTGAGAGCCAGAGGGAGAGTTGCTGCTGCTGCTAAGTCGCTTCAGTCGCGTCCGACTCTGTGCGACCCCATAGACAGCAGCCCGCCAGGCTCCCCCGTCCCTGGGATTCTCCAGGCAAGAACACTGGAGTGGGTTGCCACTTCCTTCTCCAGTGCATGAAAGTGAAAAATGAAAGGGAAGTCGCTCAGTCGTGTCCGACTCTTCTCGACCCCATGGACTGCAGCCTACCAGGCTCCTCCGTCCATGGGATTTTCCAGGCAAGAGTACTGGAGTAGGGTGCCATTGCCTTCTCCACAGAGGGAGAGATACCATCTTAATCACACAAAAAGAGGAAAGAGATAAAATATATATATATAAGGATGACTATAAGGATTTGATCATGCTCTTTGGCCAGGAGTTTATTTCTGTGATCTCACTGGCCGCTTAGACCGTTCTTCCCTCAGTCAGGCTTTTAGAGAGCTCTCATAGTTTGGGACTACATTTCTGATGGTCGTAGGAAGTGGTTTGACCATGAATGAGGAGGTCTGGAGCTCCTCCCATCTGGATGTTGTCTATTCATTTGTTCTTAAGTCTGAGGCAGCTTTTCATTGTCTCTGCTGACCAGGAGCACGGGGAAGTCATTGACTGTGTGCAGGAGCTGAGCCACTCTGTGAACAAACTCTTTGGCCTGTCTTCTGCAGCCGTTGACAGATGCATCAGATTCACCAGTGGCCTGGGGACCTGTGGCCTGCTGACAGCACTGAAGTCTCTCTTTGCCAAGTAAGGCTGGGGAAGTGGGATCAGGGCCGGCCGCAGGGAGTTATGGCCTGCTGATGGCCCTGAAGTCCCTCTTTGCCGAGTAAGGCTGGGAGAGTGGAGTCAGGCCCAGCCTCGTGGGAGAGTGGTGTCTCCCAGTTAAAAATGCGGATGTCCGTATTCCTGCCATGAATCCTGAAGAGGCACTTGCACCTAAGCCTAAAGGGATGTCCTTAATGATGCTAAGAACATCACAGCACATTCATTATGGTGGAGCATTTAAAGCAACCAAAATGTCCATCAATTTGGAAATGGCCAAATAAGATACGGTATATTCATACTAAGGGAGTTCCTTATGAGGCAGTTAAGGTGTTAATTCTGTCTACACACAGCAGCAGGGATAGATGTCAAAACATGCTGTTGAAGTGAATAAAAAGTTGCAGGATACTATGTAGAGTACATTTTCTGTAGCAGGGTTCAGCAAAGCTTTTCTGCCAAGGACCAGATGATAAGTACGGTGGGCCTTGAGGGCTTTGCAGTCAATAGAGACTTTCATGGAGAGTGCTTCCCCAGAAGCACACAAGCAGCCAGAGACAGCACATACCTGGGTGGATGTGGCCTCGCTCCAGTAAAACTTCGTTTACAAGAAACCAGGAGTGCCAACTCCTGTTCTGGATCCTTTTTGAAACTATAAGTGCGTTATATATTCCTATAGAATACAGGTCACCAAACTCTCTCTCATGAGCCAAGTCTGTTTTTGTAACAGTTTTTGTAAAAGCGTTATTGGGATTCCACTAAGCCCATTCACTTATCTGTGGCCTCTAAATCCTCCCAATGAAGTTTTTCAGAGTTGAGTAGTTAGAACAGAGACCTTGTGACTTGCAAAGCTTAATACCTGGACCTGAACAGACAAAGTTTGCTAAGCCCTGATGTAGAAGGTTAGGCAAAACTCAAAACACTGATTATATTTGAGGAGAGGGAGGACTAAGTTAGTAGTCACAGGAGACTTAGCTTTGTTATTTTCTGATTCTTAAAAAGGAGAATAAATTAACACATTTCTTGTGTGATTAAAAATATAAAAAAGTATATAAACATCATGCTCAGTAGAAGAAGCCAGTCAGACACGACTTCTCGTTCTGTGATTCCATCGATACAAAATGTCCAGAACAGGCAAATCTATAGAGACAGACAATAGGTTAGTGGCTGCCTAGGCAGGGCGTGTAGGTTCCATCCTGGGTCGGGAAGATCCCCTGGAGGAGGAAATGGCAACCCACTCCAGTATTCTTGCCTGGGAAGTCCCATAGACAGAGGACCCTGGCGGGCTGCAGTCCATGGGGTCGCAAAAGAGTCAGACGTGACTGAGCAACTAAACAAAAGGGCTGGGGAGGGGCGCATTTGGAGGAGATGCGGGATGATTGCTAAAAGGTAACAGGGTTTCTTTTATGGCTGATGAAGCTTGTTTTAAAGTTGACTGTGATGGTTGCACAACTCTGTGCCTGCATAAAAACCTTTGACTTGTGTGATCTGTGAATTGCAAAGGCGATAAAGCCATTAGAAGAAGGAGGGAAGACCAAAATTAAATTTACTTAGAGGAAAGAAGAGGTAAGAAATTTCAGTATAAGGCTGGATTCTCTGACCTGTGTGATTGAGGTGGAAGGCCCTTGGGAGGTTAGATGCTTCAGTGTTTAGCTTGTGGACGGATACATTCTCAGGCTCTGCAAGAGACTGTATTCTGGAGTAAAGTTGCCTTGAGTCTCAAGAAACTCCTCGTACTGAACTGAATGCTCTTTTGCTGCCGTAAGTTTAGGGAGCCCTTATCATTCCAGAAATACTGAACATGCCCCTGTGAGCTCTGAGGGCCCAGTGCTGTTGGTCACTGCCATGGGCAGTCTGCACCTCCGAGCGCAGCTCACAGGAAGATACTGAGGGGACAGGGGCCCTGCTCGCAGAGGCAGCGGGAGCAGGTGAGCCCAGATNGGACGGATACATTCTCAGGCTCTGCAAGAGACTGTATTCTGGAGTAAAGTTGCCTTGAGTCTCAAGAAACTTCCTCGTACTGAGCTGAATACTCTTTTGCTGCCGTAAGTTTAGGGAACTCTTATCATTCCAGAAATACTGAACATGCCCCTGTGAGCTCTGAGGGCCCAGTGCTGTTGGTCACTGCCGTGGGCGGTCTGCACCTCTGAGGGCAGCTCACAGGAAGATACTGAGGGGACGGGGGCCCTGCTCGCAGAGGCAGCGGGAGCAGGTGAGCCCAGACGGGACCTCCAGAGAGAGAAACATCGGCAACAGGTTTAATCAAATAAAATTCACCTCTTTCTTTGCCACCAACCAGGATTTTGTGGATTAAATAATTCTTTTTAAGATCTAAAAATTTTATTATAACAAAAGTAAAATGCTTTCAGAAATATGTATATATTTAAATACAAAAAGGTGTAAAAAAGCAAAAGTCTTCCTTCTTTCCTGCCCATGTCCTTCTCCTCAGAAGTCACAAGTTTTAGTCTTTTATTTAAATATATTTAGCGGCCTCAGTTTTGGCACGCGGGATCTTGGTTCACTGACCAGGGATTGAACCCAGGCCTCCTGCATTGGGCTCAAGGAGTCTTAGCCTTCTCACTCTTCTCTCCAGACTTTAAAGAAAATTTGTTTGTTTATCACCTTTAACTGTTATGTCTTGACTCTCAACTCTGAAAGGTGAGGAACTGAGCCTCTTTGAGCCTGATCCTCTCATGTCCTCTCTCCTCCCAGTTCTCGGTGGTGATGTTTTCACTTTTGGTTCTTCTGTTGGTTACTTCAGTTCCTTCATTTTAAAAAGTAATGCAAATCCATATTAAAAATTCAAACTGGACCAAAGGATGTATGATGAAGCCAGATCACCTTCTCTAGAAGGGGAGGATTTGAAGCTACCAAAATAGCTGATATTTGTTTATGAAATTAGTCAGGGAAATAAGGGTGATACTGAGCCCAGGGTTCAAGTGAGACCTTGTTCAGAAGTGGGGAGGGCATGGGATGGTGTTCAGAAAGGAGGAGTAGGGAGGATGAAGGATGCAGGCAGGACAGGAGGGTAGCCTAACCTGGATTTGGCCAAGGCTATAGAATCCATAGTTAAAGATGGAGTGGTATAGAGTCAGGGGCGTTCCGGCTGTGAGGGCACCTGGGCCCTGGAGGTGGAGCCCCCTGAACTGAGATCCTGGCTCAGGNGAGTAGGGAGGATGAAGGATGCAGGCAGGACAGGAGGGTAGCCTAACCTGGATTTGGCCAAGGCTATAGAATCCATAGTTAAAGATGGAGTGGTATAGAGTCAGGGGCGTTCCGGCTGTGAGGGCACCTGGGCCCTGGAGGTGGAGCCCCTTGAACTGAGATCCTGGCTCAGGCACTTAACTAGCTGGGACCTTGGGTGGGTTCGTGCACCTTTCAGAGTCTTGTTATCTTTTTTTTTTTTTCAGTGAATAATTTTATCTTGTTATTTTTTAGTTGGGGAAACTGATGGTGATAATACCACCTTTCTGTGTGGTTGTGAATATTGAGTGAGAAGTGAATATGCCTAGTCGCTCAGTCCGTCTTTGCAACCCCATGGACTGTAGCCCACCTGGCTCCTCTGTCAATGGAATTCTCCAGGCAAGAATACTACTGGAGTGGGGAGCCTTTCCCTTCTCCAGGGGATCTTCCCAACCCAGGGATCAAACCCAGATCTCCTGCATTGCAGGCAGATTCTTTACCATCTGAGTCGGCAGGGAAGCCCAGGGAATATTGAGTGAAAGCACATAATTACAGCACCTTGCATGGTAGAGACTGCCTGGAGAATCCCAGGGACAGAGGAGCCTGGTGGGCTGCCGTCTATGGGGTCGCACAGAGTCGGACACGACTGAAGCGACTTAGCAGCAGTAGCATGGTAGAGACACTTGCAAACATTTGTTGTGAGAGAGTTGGAGTGTTTTGGTACAAATGCCATAAGAAGGTGGTGGAATGCACACATCACTTGCGAGCCCCGCTGAGGCTAAGCAGTTGCCCACCTTCCCTACCTCACCCCTGCCATGCTCCGCAGCTGCTCACCATCCCAGGGGCTCTGTCAGGAGCTTCTGCAGCACACGGGCACCGTCGGGAGGGCTGCCCTTCACGTACTTGTCACGGTTGCAGGGTAGTGACAGGTATTCAACCTTCTTCAGCTAAAGCATGGTTATGTCCTCCAAGAGCCCCCTCTCAGTGTGTCCTGAGGTCCCTGCCCCTCCCTCAGGGGAAGCTGTCACGTCTCTGGGTGGGGTCCGTGGCGTTTTGGTTTCATAGCTTTTCAGCGCTACCGTTTGAGGCCTCCATGAAGGCAGCAGCACCAGCACTTGTCCTCAGCGCAGTGGCCTGCAGCAGTTCTGTCCACTTGCTTCTCTGAATGGCCTTTCTTTCCACCACACAGACTTATTCTTCAGGGCGGTGCCAGGGATCCTCACAATCCACTGTCCTCCCTAGCGCGTATGGTTTGGGAAAGGAGAGGAGCAAGACTTCCTGTGATGTGTGCAGGTGTTGTGGGTTTTAGGGAGCCTCTTGGCTTCCAGAGTACGTGACCGTCCACCCCAGTCCTCCATACCGTACTCTCCCCAAGGCATGTGTTTATTGTTCACCTTCCAAGAACTGTACAGCCGGCACTTGTATCCAGCATCCCTTATCTNGAGAACGGGACGACCGAGGATGAGATGGCTGAATGGCATCAGTGACTTGATGGGCATGAGTCTGAGTGAACTCTGGGAGTTGGTGATGGACAGAGAGGCCTGGCTTGCTGCGATTCATGGGGTCGCAAAGAGTTGGACACGACTGAGTGACTGAACTGAACTGAACTGAGAGATAATTTAAAGTATATGGGAGAATGTGCCTAAGTGAAGTGAAGTGAAGTCGCTCAGTCATGCCCGACTCTTTGCGACCCCATGGACAGTAGCCTGTACCATGCTCCTCCGTCCATGGGATATTCTAGGCAAGAGTACTGGAGTAGGTTGCCGTTTCCTTCTCCAGGGAATCTCCCCTACCCTGAGGTCGAACCTGTGTCTCTCGCATGGTAGACAAACACTTTACCGCCTGAACTACCAGGGAAGTCCATATGCCTAATTATTATTATTAATTCACTCAGTCGTGTCCTACTCTTTGCTACCCCATGGACTGTAGCCTACCAGGCTCCTCTGTCCATGCAATTTTCCAGGCAAGAGTGCTGGAGTGGATTGCCATTTCCTTCTCCAGGGGATCTTCCCAACCCAGGAGTTGAACCCAGGTCTCCCACATTGCAGGCAGACACTTTACCATCTGAGCCACCAGGGAAGCCCTTCATATGCCTAGGTTATATGCAACTATTATATACCATCTTGTATTTTTTTTAAGACTTGAACATCCATGGATTTTGGTACTTTGGCTGGGGGCAGGATCCTGAAATCAGTCCCTCACAGATACCAAGGGAGTTACAATATATAAAAACAGTACCACTGCACATCAGCTTTCATTTTATACTTTTAAGGGACCTTTTGTGTGTACTGTTTCATTCATTTCATTTCATCATCATGACAACACTGTGGGGCAGTACAGAAAGTGAAACTCGCTCAGTCGTGTCTGACTCTTTGTGACCCACGGACTATACGGTCCATGGAATTCTCCAGGCCAGAATACTGGAGTGGGCAGCCTCTCCCTTCTCCAGGGGATCCTCCCAACCCAGGGATCGAGTCCAGGTCTCCCGCATGGCAGGCAGATTCTTTCTGAGCTGAGCCACAGTGGAAGCCCAGAAACACTGGAGTGGATAGCCTTTCCCTTCTCCAGCTGATCTTCCCAACCCAGGGATTGAACCAGAGTCTCCTGCATTGCAGGCAGATTCTTTACCAACTAAGCTATCAGGGAAGGCATGGAGAAGACATCATCAAGTCCACTTTGAAGATGAGGAAACTGAGGCCCAAAGACACCTTGGTACTTGCCTAGATACTGCAGTGCAGGTCTGTCATTGCCTCACAGCCAGTTTCTGGATGTCTTCCTTAAGCCCAGGCCTGTGGTAATTCCTGAGGAGACAGTTATGAGCCACAGAGGGATAGTCCCTGTTCTCTCCCAGAGCTTCTAGTCTAGTGACAGCAGTAAACATGAAACACACACATTAAATAAGCTACTTAGTGATACCTGGGGTTTCGTGATAAGTGGTATGTGATAAGTCATTTAGTGATAAATGGGATGAAGAAAAGTAAGTGGTATTAGGTGCAAGCAAACAGCATAGTCTGCAAGGAAGGGTTTTCAGTTTGGAATCCAGCTTCATGCTTCTCTAAGGTTGGGCCCAAGCCATGGGGCTTGGCTGTTTACTCTCAATTCAAGGGTTGGAGTGGGCTTCCCTGGTAGCTCAGTTGGTAAAGAACCCGCCTGCAATGCAGGAGACCCTGATTCAATTCCTGTGCCAGGAAGATCCCCTGGAGAAGGGATAGGCTACCCACTCCAGTATTCTTGGGCTTCCCTTGTGGCTCAGCTGGTAAAGAATCCTCCTGCAATGCAGAGACCTAGGTTTGATCCCTGGGTTGGGCATATCCCCTGGAGAAGGGAATGGATATCCACTCCAGTATTCAGGCTTAGAGAATTCCATGGACTGACTGTATAGTCCATGGGGTCACAAAGAGTTGGACACAACTGAGCGACTTTCACTTTCAAGGATTTCAATGCCACNAATGCAGAGACCTGGGTTTGATCCCTGGGTTGGGCATATCCCCTGGAGAAGGGAATGGATATCCACTCCAGTATTCAGGCTTAGAGAATTCCATGGACTGACTGTATAGTCCATGGGGTCACAAAGAGTTGGACACAACTGAGCGACTTTCACTTTCAAGGATTTCAATGCCACAGAAGTACCTTGTGGTATCCTAGGTATCAGTCAGGTATTATAGTGGGGCCGTGATGTTCTAGAACAGTCCTTTAAATTAGCTTCCAAAGAAATGCCTCTGTTAGGATGAAGGAGTGATTTGCCAGCATCCTCTGTCGCCTGGTGGGTCCCAGAGTTGTGGTCTTAGTGGCCGTCCCCTTCCCCGTCACCTTGAACATCTCTTAAAGCTGCTCTGCAAGGTGAAAAAGACCGTCTTGTTACATAGAGACTTGTTGGTGGTCAGAGCTTTATGAGTCATGACAACCCTTTGCAGGATCGCCTCTGAAGATGCTCTCATTAGCGATTTGTCCAAAGCTTTGTAATTCCTGGTGTGTCTAGGTCTGGAGAGTTTATGGCGATACCGCTGTTAATTATTCTTTCCCCATAGGTATGTGTCTGACTTCACTGGTACTCTTCACTCAATACGAAAGAAGTACAGACTGGATGATATTCCTCTCAACTCTCTTTTTCAAGAAGATTGGACGGCTTTTCAGAATTCCATCAGGTAAAATGGGAGTAAACATATATAAATGTGTAAATATATAAAATAGTGTATAAAGATGATAAATGTGGGTTTTTTCCCCTCTTTCACTGTCTCCTCCACCCCACCCCCTTAAAGCAAATACTCTAGACGCTGCAAACAAGCCAATAAACAAACCAAAAACAAACAGCAAACACCAAAAAGACCTGTCTTGCTCTTAATATATTTTTAGAAATTCTTTAGGAATTCATCTCTTTTGGTGGTTTAAGTTTTTTGTCTGGCTTGAGATTTTTTTTCCCCCCTTAGCCTACAGTTTTTGCAGTAAGTTAGAGCTTTTATATTTTAAAAAATGTACAGCTGATTGTATCCTGTTTCTGAATCTAAGTGCCATAGTACTAAATGGTAAGGCAAGCTCTTTGGCCTGCAAAGAGCTATGTAAGAGTTCCATGAAAGGACTTGAGGTGACCCTCCTGAATTGTTGTTGACAGGCTCCAGGGTAGCCTCTGTGATCTGTGGGCTGCTTGGTGGACACCCTCTTGCCCTAAACCCTGAGGTCTGATCTGAGTGTGATTGGCCGTGGCCTGAGGCATTTGGCCCTTGATATATCCAGCCAGGGAATGCAGATGCTGGCCAGTGGCTAGATCTGACCTATGGACAAGTTTTGTTTGATCACAGGATTTAAAAAATTTTTCTTAGATTATTTGCCAGCATGTAAAACCAGATTTAACCTAATCCAGCTTTCCAACATCATGTCAAAACTGGTCTCTCTGGAAGCACTGGGTCTGTGTCGCCCCAAGGCCTTGACCTCTGCCTGGGGCTGGAAGCCGAAACCCCCGGTTGACTAGGTGAATGTTCTGTTCTGTTCTCCCACTCCTATGAGGCCTGTCAGCCGTACTATTGGCCTGAGATAAAAAAGCAATCCAGAGATTTCTTTTCCTTAGAACCATTCTTCACAGACATGTGTTCTGGAAAGGCAAGCTGCTCTCCCCCCACTTACATTCCTTGCTTGGCCCCCCGGGCTAGGTAGCACGTGCAGGGTACCCAGGGTGCACGTGCTTCCAAAGACCATCTTATCAGGGTAAACCCAGGACCTGCCAAGACCACCTGGAATATCTCCTCACGGGCGCTGAACTTTTATTTTTTGGTGAAATTTAATGTTCTAGATGCTAATATCCCTTATCAGCTGTGGCAGCTTGGTACACCAGAAAATGTCACGCACGAGGTGGTTCTGCTGTACCTGATGTGAATGTAATATTTCACGTTCTCGTAAACCTTTCTTATGATGGAATGCCTAGATATCTTGGTGATGATAGGCCCTTTTAGAGAAAGTTAAAAGTTAACTAGCCCTAAGATGTTTTTAATCCTTGGATTTGTCCTGACATTATAGTTTGGTGTTGAAGGACTCAGTGGCTGGAGTTTGAGGCCTAGCATAAAATTACTTGGAAATTAAGTGAATATTAAATTCAGACATGATGATCATTCAGGCTTATCTCTCGGAAACAAATGGATTAAACTCATCTGCCTTTCATGTGATCCGAATGGGACATAATTCTCATATCAAAACAGTTTTCTCTTCTATGCCTAGCAAATAGCAGGCATCTCACAAACATTAAATAATGAATTTTGGTTTTTAAACTTTAGAGACAAAAGATTTCCAACCCATTTTTGTTTGTTTCTGGTTTTTTTTTGGATCACACTACGAAACTTGTGGGATTCTAGTTCCCTGACCGGGGATGGAACCCAGGCCCTCAGCAGTGGAAACTCGAGTCCTAACCACTGAGCAACCAGGGATTTCCCTCCAACCCATTTTCTCAAAGACAAAAACCAAAAGCAACTTCAGTATTTTGTGTGTGGGCTAAGTTGCTTCAGTTGTGTCCGGCTCTTTGCAACCCTATGGACTGTAGCTGGCCAGACTCCTCTGTCCATGGGATTCTTCACATAAGAATACTGGAGTGGGTTGCCATGCCCGCCTGCAGGGGATCTTCCTGATCCGGGGATCAAACCTGGATCAGGTCTTTTAGGTCTCCTGCATTGGCAGGTGGGCTCTTTACCTCTAGCACCACTTTGTATCCTGGGACATGTTAAATTATTTCAGATCGCGTTGGATAGAGTTGTGATTCATAGGAGGGAGACCCATGACAGAGGAATATCAGGAAGGACCAGAATTTCCCTTTTACACCAACTACTAATGAATGAAACATTTCAGATCAGCCCTCTACGTGGGCTTCCCTGGTGAATCAGACGGTAAAGGTAAAGAATCTGCATGCAGTGCAGGAGACCCAGGTTTGATCCCTGAGTTGGGAAGATCCCCTGAAGAAGGAAATGGCAACTGAGTCCAGTATCCTTGCCTGGGAAATCCCATGGANATCAGCCCTCTACGTGGGCTTCCCTGGTGAATCAGACGGTAAAGGTAAAGAATCTGCATGCAGTGCAGGAGACCCAGGTTTGATCCCTGAGTTGGGAAGATCCCCTGAAGAAGGAAATGGCAACTGAGTCCAGTATCCTTGCCTGGGAAATCCCATGGACAGAGGAGTCTGGCAGGCCTCCAGTACATGGGGTTGTGAGGAGTCTGACCGGACAGAGCTCGAAGGATTAACTGCTTTCCCACAACCCAGCACCCAACCAAAAGGGTTGAATAGTTAGAATTTTTATGAATGAGACAATGTTTGTCCTGTAAATGTCAGCATTCCAGATGCTTAAACTTGAAGTGCTTTTTGTTTTGTTTAGGATAATAGCCACCTGTGGAGAGCTCTTAAGGCAATGTGGGGACTTTGAGCAGCAGCTGGCAAACAGGTAGGAGGGGCCTGGGGGTGGGTCCCTGGGCCCAGGTTTAGGGCAGAACTTGACTGAGTACACAGCACAGTCTGACGCCTCAGCACTCCAGGGCTCTCTGTACCTAGGATACGAGGTGTCAGTATTGTCACCATTCAGCGTTTATTGAGCATCTAAAAGGAGCAAGGCCTCCTTGGCAGCGGGCACGTAATTTTAGTTAGATTTGAAAGTCTCAGCCTAATTGAGGAAAACAGTACATGCTGTCTCCAAATTATCAGTGGGCTGGGTTCCTGCTGCAATTGTGAGTCAGTTATTGGAAATTGAAATAAACTTCGCCATAGAAGTGGTTTTCAAAGCAGTGGTGAAGTCCCCTGGGCCAACCGACAGAATTGGGCTGAACCAGGCCAGCCTGCCGTCTGGGCTCTGCCCCAGAATTCTGTGTTGCAAAGTGGGTGTGTGGCAATGAGGATTTCTGGGGTAGGGTCTGGAAGGTCCCTTCTGTCCCTTTCTCTATTCTGATACCTGCCCCGAAGGGACCCCTCAGAGGGCTGCAGCTGCCCAGATGCCCTTGTTTCTTTCTTTCAGCAGAATCTCATTGCCTCAGTGCAGCTGGGATCTCTGTTCTGCAGGAGTTCAGGGGAAGAAGTCTGAACTCAGGTGGTGTGAGTGCCTAGCATCTGTTCCTTCCCCTCTTTCTGGGATAATTCTTCATTGTCCTAAAGTCATCCCTGCAAGAGGGACTTTCTGGCAGTGGTACAAAGTGAAAAGCAAGCCGAGACCTCGGACCGGGTGGACGGTAGGGGCAAACTGTTGGGGAAGGAGGTCAGACTGCCCTTGGGGTCAGGGGCCTGAGCTGGTCATTTCTTTTTCTCACAGCTTTTGGTCTTCTTTCATTTCTGACCCCATGGATTGCCTTCAACTCGCAAGACTTTTCATGATGGTTCTCATTATGGGGAAAGTCTTGCTAGGGGTGGGGGGTGGGGTGGGGTGGAATGAGCAGCTATTGCAGTTCATGACTCCCAAACAGCCCAGCACAGAGGTTATGTGGGTTCCTGGAACAAATAAAACCAGGACATCACAGGCATACAATGGAGTGTGTGTAAATAATATAAATGATGAAGTGAACGCGCCCTTCCTCCCTCCTCCCACTCACACTTAGGCTCACATGCATATGCAGGTGTACACACACACACACACACACACACACACACACACACACACACACGGTGAAGGGAGCCTATGGTGGAGGGTAATTAGGTCTGGGTTCACAAAGGGCCCGTACAAAAATGTGAACATTTTATATTTACATGTTTACAAGAAAAACTTGTACTTATTATTTTCTTAATTACAGTAGTAGTTACATCCTGGGTCCAACTCATTGCACAAATTAAAAGTTCACAAGCATACAAAGTAAAAACTGAAAATCTCACCTTGAAAATTCTTCAGAAGAAACAATTACAGCCCTCCACCCCGTCACATTTGTTGAGCTTCAGACATTAAGAACCTCAGCGTGTTAATTCATCAGTCATCCCGGGGCCCCAGAAAGATAGGTACTCTTCTTATCCTCATTTTTACACATGAAGAGACGTTGAGGCACAGAATTTGGCACAGGTAATAGCTTCTTTTAGAAAGTCATTTCTTTTTGGCCGTGCTGGGCCTTCGTGGCTGTGCGGGTTTTTCTCTAGCTGTGGCAAGTGGGGGCTCCTCCCCAGGTGCAGTGCTGTCAGACTTCTTGTTGGCAGTGGGTTTTTTTGTTGTGGGGCATGGACTCCAGAGCACAGGCTTAATAGTTGTGGCCTATCGGCTTAGTTTTTCTGTCATATATGGGATCTTCCTGAATCAGGGGTCAAATCTGTGTCTCCTGCATTGGCGGGCGGATTCTTTACCCCTAAGCCACCAGGGAAGCCGCAGTAATAGCTTTTTAAGTAAAAGAAATTATTNGGCCTATGGGCTTAGTTTTTCTGTCGTATATGGGATCTTCCTGAATCAGGGATCAAATCCGTGTCTCCTGCATTGGCGGGCGGATTCTTTACCCCTGAGCCACCAGGGAAGCCGCAGTAATAGCTTTTTAAGTAAAAGAAATTATTTGTGGAAAGAGCTGTGTCTGAGGTGATACAAGTAAGAGGCGGCGTTTGAACGGGGATGTCAGCTGAGTCATCCTGAGTGCGTGTCGCACCCACACCGTCCTTCCTCAGAGATGGGTGTCTGTCCTTAGACTCGTGTTTCTCTGCGTGCATATCAGAAGTCTTACCATATCAGAACATACAGGCTTGCCTTAATCTTTTAATGGAGATGAATATTGCATTCTAAAGGGCAAGGGAGAATCTGGTTAAGAAGATGCATGGGGCATTCATAGGTAGGTAAAGAGCGAGCTCCTGTAACTGCACCCCAGCGAGGCTGAGTGCCTGGCCCGAGCTCTCTGGTGTGATGAGAACAGATTGAGTGTATCCACGGGAAACTTTTCAAGACGTGGCGTCGTTCTGGAAGCACCGAGCCTGGAAAGGGAAACGAGTAACAGTCACCAGCTGTATTCCAATCAGGGAGCCCAACTGTTTGGCCTCTGCCTGTAAAACTTATCTTATCTCTCCATCAGTTTCTCCTGCAGAGCCCGGACTATGACTTAGGACCACTCCCCCGGGGTGGCAGCCGTGGTAGCTCAAAACACTCCAGATTACTTGAGCGACAAGAGTGACTTGGCTACTGGGCTTTAGAGATCACCTAGGCAGGTGGTCATTTAGACAAAGATCGTTTTGTGACTTATGTGCTGAGTGAAGCAAGGCCGAGTTGGGTGTCACCCGGGGGATTTGAACTCGGGCAACACGCAGGAAGGTTGCCGTGGCTCCTCTATACTTTTATGGTGCCCACTACCGATTTTTGGCACAGTGGCATTTTCCCTGGGACAGAGCTTTAGTAGGGCAGTTCAGTGGGGCGATGAGGTTTGGAGAATCCAGAGTAAATGTGCACATTTCCCTGGCTGAGGCATGGGCAGCAGCTTTTCAAGAAAAGGAGATGTGTTGAGGAAGTAGGTGGAATTGAGATATTCGTCCCTTCCTCCTTATCATGTGTGGACTTAGCTACCTTCTCCTGGCACGGCAGGTAGCCCAGCACTGGCACATATTGGGCTTTCTTGTTAATCTCTGAGCCTCTGGGCAGGCTCTGTTGTATTTAATCATCGGAAAGCACCAAAGCCTAGCTTAGAGCCGATCACAACATGAGAAAATGTTTCTTTTTTTAAAAAATGTATTTGCTTTTGGCTTCACTGGGTCTTTGTTGCTGTGCAAGGCCTTTCTCCAGTCGTGGAGAATGTGGGGCTTCTCTCGTTGCAAAGCGTGAACTCTAGGGCACATGGGCTCTGTAGTTATGGCCAGTGGGCTTCCACTCCATGGCACGTGGAATCTTCCTGGATCAGGGATTGAACCCGTCTCCTACTCTGGCAGGTGGATTCTTAACCACTGGACCACCAGGGAGGTCTGAAAATGTCTCTTAATGAATAAGGAAATCAAGTTTTCATTTTTGCATTGTTTAGTTCACAACACCGGGAAGTACATATAACAGGACATCAGCATCTAATGATGAGGTCATCTCATGGCGACTGGTTGAAGTGGAGGCTAGGGAAGAATGCCGTTATTGCCTTAGGGCTGGAGCTGTGTTTATTCCAACATTTAAAAATACTGGATTTGGTTTTTATTGTAGAGCACACTATTCAGACATTTTAAACTGATATCTGTAATATTTGAAACATTTCTGGTATAACTGCTTTTCTTCAACTGAGATGGCAGAATGATGCTACTCGCTAGCTGCCTGAGACTGAAGCGTGAGCTGCAGTAACCCAGAGAAGGAGAGCTGACTTCCTGGAGGGGAGAGGAAAGCTCAGCTCTCAGCTCCTTGCTCACCAAACCCAGGGCCGCGTGGCATTCACAGAATAATTATGGAACACCTGTTCTGTGCCCAGCACTGGGCTTTTGTTGTTCAGTTGCTCAGCCGTGTCCTACTCTTTTGTGACCCCATGGACTGCAGCATGCCAGGCTCCCCTATCCTTCACCGTCTCCTGGAATTTGCTCAAACTCAGGTCCACTGAGTCAGTGATGCCATCCAACCGTCTCATCCTCAGTCGTTCCCTTCTCCTCCTGCCGTCAATCTTTCCCAGCACCAGGATCTTTTCTAAAGAATCAGCTCTTCCCATCAGGTGGCCAAAGTATCGGAGCTTCAGCTTCAGCATCAGTCCTTCCAGTGAATATTCACAACTGATTTCCTTTAGGATTGACTGATTTGTTCTCCTTGTAGCCAAGGGACTCTCAAGAGTCTTCTCCAACACCACAGTTCAAAAGCATCAGTTCTTTGATGCTCAGCCTTCTTTGTTGCTGTATGACTACTGGAAAATGCATAGCATTGACTGTATGGACCTTTGTCGGTCATGTCTCTGCTTTTTAATATGCTAAGTTTGTCATAGTTTTTCTTCTTTTAATTTCATGGCTACAGTCACCATCTGCAGTGTCTTTGGAGCCAAAGAAAATCAAGTCTATCACTGTTTCCATTGTTTCCACATCTGTTTGCCATGAAGTGATGATGAGTGCCATGATCTTAGTTTTTTGATTGTTGAGTTTTAAGCCAGCTTTTTCACTCTGCTTTTTCACTTTCATCAAGAGGCTCCTCAGTTCCTCTTCATTTTCTGCCATAAGGGTTGTGTCATCTGCGTATCTGGGTTATTGATATTTCTCCCTGCAGTCTTGATTCCAGCTTGTGCCTTATCCAGCCCGGCATCTCACATGATATACTCTGCATAGAAGTTAAATAAACAAGGTGACAATATATAGCCTTGGTGTGCTCCTTTCCCAATTTGGAACAGGTCCATTGTTCCATGTCTGGTTCTAACTGTTGCTTCTTGACCTGCATACACATTTAGCAGGAGACAGGTAAGGTGGTCTGGTATTCCCAGCTCTTTAAGAATTTTCCAGTTTGTTGTGGTCCACACAGTCCAAGGTTTTAGAGTTGTCGATGAAACATAAGTAGATGTTTTTCTGGAACTCTCTTGCTTTTTCCATGGTCCAGTGGATGTTGGCAATTTGATCTCTGGTTCCTCTGCCTTTTCTAAAACCAGCTTGAACATCAGGAAGTTCATGGTTCACGTATTGCTGAAGCCTGGCTTGGAGAATTTTGAGCATTACTTTACTAGCATGTGAGATGAGTGCAATTGTGCGGTAGTTTGAGCATTCTTTGGCATTGCCTTTCTTTGGGATTGGAATGAAAACTGACCTTTTCCAGTCCTGTGGCCACTGCTGAGTTTTCCAAATTTGCTGGCATATTGAGTGCAGCACTTTCACAGCATCATCTTTCAGGATTTGAAATAGCTCAACTGGAATTCCATCACCTCCACTAGCTTTGTTCGTAGTGATGCTTTCTAAGGCCCACTTGACTTCACATTCCAGGATGTCTGGCTCTAGGTGTGTGATCACACCATCGTGATTATCTGGGTCATGAAGCTCTTTTTTGTACAGTTCCTTTGTGTATTTTTGCCACCTCTTCTTAATATCTTCTGCTTCTGTTAGGACCCTACCGTTTCTTTCCTTTATCAAGCCTACCTTTGCATGATATATTCCCTTGGTATCTCTAATTTTCTTGAAGAGATCTCTAGTCTTTCCCATTCTGTTGTTTTCCTCCATTTCTTTGCATTGATCTGAGGAAGGCTTTATTTCTCCTTGCTATTCTTTGGAACTCTGCATTCAGATGGGAATATCTTTCCTTTTCTCCTTTGCTTTTCGCTTCTCTTCTTTTCACAGCCATTTGTAAGCCCTCCCCAGAAAGCCATTTCGCTTTTCTTCATTTCTTTTTCTTGATCCGTGTCTCCTGTACAGTGTCACAAACCTCCGTCAATAGTTCATCAGGCACTCTATCTAGTCCCTTAAATCTATTACTCATTTCCACTGTATAATCGTAAGGGATTTGATTTAGGTCATACCTGAATGATCTAGTGGTTTTCCCTACTTTCTTCAATTTAAGTCTGAATTTGGCAATAAAGAGTTCATGATCTGAGCTTCAGTCAGCTCCCAGTCTTGTTTTTTCTGACCATATAGAGCTTCTCCACCTTCAACTGCAAAGAATATAATCAATCTGATTTTGGTATTGACCATCTGGTGATGTCTGGATATAGAGTCTTCTCTTGTGTTGTTGGAAGAGGGTGTTTGCCATGACCAGTATGTTCTCTTGGCAAAACTCTGTTAGCCTTTGCCCTGCTTCATTTTGTACTCCAAGAGCAAACTTGTCTGTTACTTCCTACTTTTGCACTCCGGTTCCCTGTGATTAAAAGGACTTTTTTTTTTTTTTTTTTTTTTGGTGTTAGTTCTAGAAGGTCTTATAGGTCTTCATAAAACCGTTCAACTTCAGCTTCTTCAGCATTACTGATCAGGGCATAGACTTGAATTACTGTGATATTGAATGGCTTGCCTTGGAAACGGACAGAGATCATTCTGTTGTTTTTGAGACTGCATCCAAGTACTGTATTTTTGACTCTTTTGTTGACTGTGAGGGCTCCTCCATTTCTTCTAAGGGATTCTTGCCCACGGTGGTAGATATAACTAGTCGGCTAAGTGCTGGGAATTCAGGGATGAAGAACACTTGGTGTGTTTCAGCCTCACCATCTGATGGAGAGGAATGGGGCAGCATGTGCTCAATGTATAAGAGGTGAGAGGCTGGTGAGGTCGGAGGCCTGAGGCCTGAGGGGTATGACTGGGCACAGGAGAGCAGTCCCTGTAGAAGGGGTAGGATCTTTCCAGGGGCACCAGGGAGGGGAGAGCATTTCAGATCAAGGATCTTTCCAGGGGCACCAGGGAGGGGAGAGCATTTCAGATCACAGCAGCCTGTGAGCAAGACATGCAGGGGCCTGAAGCATACTGTGTGGGCTAAGCTGGGGGTAGTTGGCATGGGAATAGGGATGTCTGTAAGTGTATAGGGGCTCCAGTGATGGAGGGCCCTGGGTACCATGCCAAGCATGTTTAGTTTTATCTTGTGGGACACTGGCAGGTCTTTGGGAAAAAGATAAAATCCTATTTGCATTTAGAAAAAATCATTCCAGCAAGCCTCAGAGGACAGATTAAATGAAGCAAGGAAGGGATGGCCACTGTGGTCCAGGCAAGAAAATAGTGAAGACTTGAAAGTAAGGCAGTGGCAGGGACAGGCCACGCTTCCACAGAAAAAAGGTCCGACCAGAATGACCTGTGGGCATAAGAGACAGGGAAAACTGACTTGACCTTAATGGCAGAGGCAGATGGCTGCTTGTGTCAGCTCTGATTCCTGAGGAGGATCCCGTTCCCAGTATTCGTTTGCAGATTCAAGCATTTCTTGATGAAGTCATGGGATTTGTTTATGAAGAAGTAAGTGCCTGAAAGCTGCCGTGGTCCAAAGTTATGTTTTTCATAAGAAATCACAGCGAAGGAGGGGTTGGGGAATTCGGAACGGTTGAGATGTACAACAATGTCTAGTCTCCTGGCCCCACAGGTTCGTGTAATCCTTTACACATTTAAATGTGTGAGCCGAGTGGTGAAGTTGGGCTCAGGAGGAATGGAGCGAAGGTTTTCAACGTCCACCAAGGGAGGTCATCTTCAATAGAGAGAGAATCTACTCCCCAAGCCACACTAGAGGTTGATCATCCCTTAGAACCTCCCCGCAGGCTTTGTTCCTTCTCAGAAAAGCGCCCGCTTCCCTCAATATGTCTCTCTGAACTGCAGAGTAAGCTTTTTGGTGCTGATAAGCACAAGCAGTGCACAAGCCCAGTGTGTATGAGAATGTGAGCCCCGTGGGTAGAGTTGTGCAGGGAGCTCCAGGGACGAGCTGGCCCACTCTCAAGTCCAGTGCCTCTGTGACCATTGGACTGGTGGCTCCCTTGGCTTTGACCGTTCCAAAGAGATGCTCACAGAGCTCATATGTAGAAAGTGCACAGTGTTCCGGATTGCAGTGAATTGACAGCTGCCCTGAGGCTGGGCATCATGTTAGGACGATGGCATATTCTGTTAGAGTGTGTTAAAGCGGGAAATGAAAACGTCTGGTGTTCATCGTGCACCTGACGTCCGGCTCCCTCCCGAAGAAGGATGAATGGCATCTGTGTGCCTCATGAGGAGGTCCTGGGATTCAGGGAGGAGCGTAAATGCTCCAGGAAGGAAGTTCCATACACGTGGCTCAGGGCATAATGGCCATCACTTTCATTACAGGATTTTGTCCACAGCTGGGAAGTATCTCTCTGACTCCTTCAGCCCTCGGAGCCTGACCGGTTTTCAAGATGGCATCTTGACAGACAAGAAGAGCTCTGCCAAGAACCCATGGCAAGAATATAATTACCTCCAGAAAGATAGCCCTGCCGAATATGGCAGTTTAATGGAAATACTTTATACCCTCAAGGTATGAGACCAGACTGATGGCATTCTTGCGCTCTTGAAAGCTTTTCCCTTGTCACTCACCTTTTCCCTAACCCGGCTGCTCTGCCCTCTGTGTGTGGGCCCTGAGCTGAGGCAAAGCCTGCTTCCGCGTCTCTGTCTCAGTTTTGTTGGGGTTTTAAGAAGCTGAGCAACTAAACCGGACTCGAACCAACTGAAGCACAGTTGTAGGAGTCAGATTAACAGAACTTTATTACTGAAAGATAGGTTGGAGAATGTGGCTCTAGGTCTGTAGCCAAATGAGCTTGCCATTCTTCCCCCAGAATTAACTTGTCAGCAGGGTGGGCTGAGCTGGACAGCCCTGGACTCCCACACAGGGACAGAACCTGGGAAGGTGGCCCCCAACCCAGCAGCCAGGGGTGGAAGAAGGGTAGAGAGAAGCCAGGCACAAACACCCCCTCCCCCAGTGCAAGCTTCTCCATGTGGCAGCACAGGGATGTGGGAATCAGTGTTAGATTTGTTTGTCTGCCATAAAACTGACCTTGACTTTGAGCTTTGGTCACCCTTGGGTTCCAGGGGCAGAGCAACCTCCTGACAAATGGAATGAGCCATAGGCTCCCTGAGAATGACCCGAGGTTCTCAGTGGTCCATGGCATCCTTTCCAGAAACTTCCTCCCCGCCACCCCCAGTCTGATTTGAATCTCAGTCTCTTGGTGATAAGTAGAGGCGATAGTACTTTTCCCAGAGCACCAAATTCAATCTGAAATTGTCTGTTTAGGCCTCACACTCTGGAGGTGAGCACACAGTGGCCCTCAGGATGTGTCTGAGCCTTCAGCGTTGCCCTCGCAGGGGTCTCCCCCACCCCTCTGCACCTTCACCCACCACCTGGCTGCGTTTGAGCTTAGCAAACACTTCTTGGAGCCATTCTGCAAGTTCACTCATCCATGCTCTGCGATTAGGTTAAAGCAACTCCGTTTATCTTTATTGCTGATCTGATTTATGTCTGTTTGTCGTAATCGGTTCACTAATAATAGGAAAACGAAGGTTACATTGTCCACCTCTGTATTTTCTCAGGCTGTTTGGAATACCTTGGGACTCACACGGCGGGTGCATGCTCTGGTGTATGGCCGAGAGTAATCGACTTGACCTCCCTGGGAATCAGGGCTCTGCCTCTCACTCTTGTTCCTACTTGACACGTCTCATCATTTTTTTTCCTTTCTTCTGTACCCTTGAGGGACAGCCACAGGTTAATTTTTCATAAACTGTCACTCCATGAGCTGATATTAGTTTAAGTGCATCAGAATCACCTGGGAAAGTGAATACAATACCCAGACTTGGTGGTTCAAGCAGATCCTGGGTGTCTGTGACGCAGCGTGTCCCCAGGGGGTCCCGAGCACAGCCAGGATCGGAAACCATCACTGTCGAGAAGCCTCTTGCTGTTTTCCTTTCAGTGGCTTTTCAAAACGTTTAGCTCATCCCTCAGTTGCATTCAGGGCCTAACAACCTGCCTTCTGCATTTTCTTGTCGTAGGAAAAAGGGTCGAGTAACCACCACCTGCTCTCTGCGTCGCGATCGGCTCTGACTCGGCTTAACCAGCAGGCGCACCAGCTGGCTTTCGATTCAGTCTTCCTGCGCATCAAACAGCAGCTACTCCTCATTCCCAAGATGGATGTGAGTTTCCCACTAGTCAGCCATCGCTTCCTCTCGCCTGCTGTGCCGGACCTAGCATCCCTTTCCCGAGCCTTAGGAGGGGCCCGCTTTAACGCTCCTGGGCTAGAAGCCTCACTGCAGAGTCACTGGTCCCTTGTAATTCATTGTTTAGCATGGCTGTCTTGTGTGTGTGTGTATATATATATATATTTTTTTTCTGTTCCCAAACAATTTATTCTTCTTAAGGGTTACATAACAGATCATCACTAACCCCTGCCAAGGGGCTGTCTCATCTTAATAGTAGTCACTGCGATGCTGTGGTTTCAGATTGTTTTTTGGGATTATTCCGCTTGCTTGATTAACTTTCAACATTTGGAGAAGCTTACCTGTGGCCTCTCAGGGAGAAGCAAGGGCGCTTATCTGCCATTGGATAGGCTAGGGCTGGTCAGAGGACTAGCTGTCTGATGAGGTTGAGTTGTTCTCCTGCCAGATGTTTGTGGAGCCTTGGTTCTGGAACTTGACCCAGGAGAGGGCCTTACCGGGTGTGGTCTGGAGTTTTTGAGGGAAGTTTGAAGGGTAATGCTCTTTTCTGTCTTTGATCCTCTCGCTGTTTGGTTATTCTTGGAATGCCTTGCTCCCTCTTCTCTTCTCTGCTTGTCCTTATTGCTTTTCAAAGAATTGCCCCTCAGTCCTCTGTTTTCTCTCCTGGCTCTTGACTTTCTCTGAGTCCAGATCTCAGGTTACCTTTCAGATTTCTGAGACAGTCCCCTGATTAATTTTTCTTACAGACTTCTCAGGTCTATCTGGATTTGGCTTTTTATCATTCTTCTTTGTCGTCTTTTTGGAGATTAGGATTTTTTAAAAGGTAATTTTTGGAGGGACTTCCCTGATGGCTAAGACTCCTCACTCCCTTTGCAAGGGGCCCAGGTTTGATCCCTGGTGAGGGAATCAGATCCCACGTGCTGCACCTCAGACCTGGCACAGCCAAAGTAAATAATGAATGAAAGAAAGAGAGAAAGATAGCTTTTTGGGAAGGACCCGTTTATGGGCTTCTGCTCCCCAGTAGATCCTCTGCTTTCTGCTGTCCCCTGGAAAATATACTGGAATGGGAGCTGAGGGCCACTCACTCATTTACTGTGTGATTTGGTCAAGTCTTGTGCAAAATGCCATGAGATCATCTCTAACCAGATCTTACACTGCAGCCATGGGTGGGGCAGGGTTGCATGTCGGGTTGGTGGTGTGGTGGCTGTTGCTGTCACATCCTAGCAGGAGCGATGTCACCGTAGCTGTACCCAGACAGCCATATGTGGTCTTGCTGGATCACGTGGCTGAGGCTGTTAGAGCATCTCCTTATCCTTAAAATGGGGATACGGTGGTGCTCAGCATATCAATATGTGAAGATTAAGTGAGGTTTCGTATATGATAGAATTTAGCACAATCCCATCACAGACCAGTTGCTGAATACGTTAATGCTTTTCTTTTTTTTTCTGTGATTATCAGTTTTTAAGAGTAGTGATAGTTTTTAAACATAAAAATTACTCATTTTTCAGAAATTCACACAATACAGGAAAGTACAAGGAATAAAAGCAGTAAGCCCTTTCAAGGTACCTTCATCCAGAAATCATCAAGCCAGACATATCTTCCCGTCCATTCACATGCTGAGGGCTGGGTGGGCATTAGTAGCTAGATGGTCCACAGGAAGAAATGGAATTGTACTACTCATGCTGATTTAAAAAAAAAATCAAATGTGTGCAACATAGATTTTATTTGACTTTAGAAAACAAATGAACCAAAGGAATGGTTGAACTTGAGATAATAGTTTCTTGACCATGAAAGGTACCAGTTCTCAGAAGATTTCCGCAAGATCAAGAAAGAAAGATTATAAAAACTCCTGATAGATGGAGTCACTGTTTTTGTTAGTCACGTTTCCATTTTAGATAGATACTAGCATTGATTCCAGGGAAGACAATGGCACCCCACTCCAGTACTCTTGCCTAGAAAATCCCATGGGTGGAGGAGCCTGGTAGGCTGCAGTCCACGGGGTCAATAAGAGTTGGACACGACTGAGCGACTTCACTTTCACTTTTCACTTTTATGCATTGGAGGAGGAAATGGCAGCCCACTCCAGTGTTCTTGCCTGGAGAATCCCAGGGATGGGGAAGCCTGGGGGCTGCCGTCTATGAGGTCGCACAGAGTTGGACACGACTGAAGCGACTTAGCAGCAGCAGCGGCAGCAGCAGTGGCAGCAGCAGTATTGATTCACCTGCCCTGAAAGCTGATGGGATTAGCATTCCTTTCGTCTCTCATCTCTCTTCCCCAGCCTCCCAGGTTTGGTTGATTTTATCATTTTTATTTTGTCAGAGGTTGAAAATCTCAGCCTCCTGTTCTGAAACCTCAGTTCTGCCAGTTATTTAGTCTTCTTTTCCATTGAGCTGGGCTTGGTGCCTCCACCATCCTTTCTCCTCTACTTCTGCATTCCACGCTCACCATTCTGCCCCATCCTCGGTTGCCTGATCTCACCTTCTCATTCAGGCCTCACCGCAAGGGCTCGGGCACTGGGAACGGACACGGGCAGCTCTGGAGATTAGGGGGAATTCTCCCAGTGCGCCCGCGTGAAAGCACACAATACAAAGGCAAACACTTTGGGCCTTAAGGATTTGAAAATTAAACCCTCCTCATTAAATGTTTGTTTTTAATGTTTGCTGGTAAATTGTGTTGCCCTCGTCCATTACAAGAATATAAACCAATACCATATTCCCTTTCAAGATAGGCTGTTGAAGTTTACTTACGTTACCTGGTGACAGATGGTTAGAAAAACCCCTTTGAAGGAAATTTTGAGGTGAAAAATAATCTGCACCATTTCCTTGTTGACCTCTCAGGTCCACCCCCTCTGCCCACTGTTTCAGGCCCTCCCACATCAGTCCACCCCGTCTCGCCCTTATCCCCAGGTACTTTTCCACTCTGGCTCTTCTTCCCCTCCACCCTCATCTTAGCCACGCCCCTCCTCTGTGAAGCCATCCCAGGGCCTGCAGCCCATGGTGCTTGTCCTTTAGACGCTGTGCCCTTTCCCCACGACTCAGCCCTGGCTCCTGGCTGCCCCTCTCTCTGCTCGCCCTGGCCTTCACCACCTCTGCTCCCTTGCTGAGCCCCTCTTTGCCAAGAGTCTACCACCAGGTTGCATGGTTGCCTCTTTCTAGATCCGTCTCCATCTGTTTCCGTGGCCACTGCCCTGGTTTGGTTCTCGTCGTCTCTGAATTGTTCCTTGAGTCTCTCCACCCGCAGTCCTTCTGGGAATTGCTGCATCAGTCTTCATAAAGCATGGCTCTGATTTTGTCTCTGCACACTCAGATCCCTTCCCTGGCTCCTCACAGTCAATGTGATAGTCTGTTTTTAAAAACTTTTTATTATGGGAAAGTTCCCTACATATATGCAAGATAGAGAGAAGAGTGTAATAAACTGTGTGTCTTCGTCACCCTGCTTTGACACTGATCAACTCTTGGCTGTCCTGTGTCATATATACCCTCTTATCTAAAACAAGAGCTCTAGGGACTTCCCTAGTGGCACAGTGGATAAGAATCCACCTGCCAGTGCAGGGGACACGGATTTGATCCCTGGTCCGGGAAGATCCCACATGCCACAGAGCGGTGAAGCCTGTGTGCCAGAACTGCTGAGCCCACGCCCCGCCCCAGACCCTGTGCTCCGCAACAAGAGGAACCACCTCAGTGAGAAGCCTGCACTCCCCAGCACAGAACAGCCCCTGCTTGCCACACAGAGAAAGAAAAGTAACAAGGACCCAGCATAGCCAAAAATAAATAGAGCTCTTAAAATAATCACAATACCATAAGCACCCCTAAAAAGAAAATTAAAAATAATTCCTTAATGGCATCAATTAATGTTCACATTTCTGATTGTCTTGTAAATGTCGTGATTTGAATCAGGATCCGGACTAGCTCCGCACTGTGGTGGGTATCTTTTACATCTCTTTTGAGACGTAACAGGTTGCCTTCCCATCTCTCTCTCCCTNACTTTCTTCAGTTTAAGTCTGAGTTTGGCAATAAGAAGTTCACGATCTGAGCCACAGTCAGCTCCCAGTCTTGCTTTTGCTGACTGTATAGAACTTCTGTGTCTTCAACTGCAAAGAATATAATCCATCTGATTTCAATATTGACCATCTGGTGATGTCCACATGTAGAGTCGTCTTTTGTGTTGTTGGAAAAAGATGTTTCCTATGACCAGTTTGTTCTCTTGGCAAAACTCTATTAGCCTTTGCCCTTCTTCATTTTGTACTCCAAGGCCAAACTTGGCTGTTACTCCAGGTATGTCTTGACTTCCTTCTTTTACATACCAGTCCCCTGTGATGAAAAGGACATCTTTTTTTGGTGTTAGTTCTAGAATGTTTTGTAGGGTTAGCATAAAACCATTCACCTTCAGCTTCTTCTGCATTAGTGGTTGGGGCGTAGACTTGGATTACTGTGATATTGAATGGTTTGCTTGGCAATGAACAGAGGTCATTCTGTCATTTTTGAGATTATAAAAATATTTAATGCAGTATATAGTACGAGTCCATTAAAAAAAAACCTTCTATGTATATAAATGCAAGAAGAAAAGACTAGGGGACTTCCTGGCTATCCAGTGGTTAAGCCTCTGCACTTTCACTGCTGAGGATATTGGTTCAATCCTTGGTTGGGGAACTAAGGTCTGTTAAGCTCTGTGGTGAGGCCAGAAAAAAAAAGACTGGAGACTGCTCACCACCACTATCAGTCGGTGTATCCACTTTGAAAACAGTTTGGCATTTTCTAATGAGAGTGACAGTGTGCACACCCTCAGCCTGTCAGGTTTACTCCCAGATGTATATCCTAGAACCTCTTCAATAGGTGCCCCCATACGTATCTGTACGGTTATTTGTGGTGACTTGGTAGTAGCCACAGACCGGAAGCCACAAACCGAATATCCATCAATGGTCAGTGGACACCTAAATGATGGTGCAGTCGTGGGATGGAATAGTATGCAGTATTAAAGGTGAACAAGCTACAGCAAGACATAATGACATGAGTGATTCTCACAAACATATTATCGAGCAAAAGAGTTACAGAATGTGAACAGCCCCAGCTCGAAGGCTTGCTGGGAGATGCAGAGCATGGAGCCTGGGATCCTGCTCCGTGTGACTGGAGAGGCATGGGGGAGATTTCAGCTCCTGGCAGTGGCCTTTGTCTTGAGCACAGAAGTGGTTGCACTGGCATTGGCTTTATGGTTGTTCTGTAAGACATGTAATTTTTTTTTTTAATGTTCTACCACATGTGTGATGTATCTCATGACTTATACAAGAAGAAAACCAAAGATTAGACCCTAGGAGTATAAATTGATAAAGGTTGTCTGGAGGGTGATTTCCGTCAACAGCTAAGGGACACCCATCCTTTTGGATCCAACAGCTCTTCTGCATGCCCGTCCTAGAGGAATCCATGTTTATGTGGCCACAGAGGTGCATATGAGGCAGCTCACTGCACAAAATTAGAAGACCCAAATGCCTATTACTCAGGGAGTAGATAAGTATATTGTGACGTATCCATACTGTTGAAAAACTCTTTTTGATTTTCTTTATGAGAGGTAGAACTCTTTGTACCTAGAGATAAGGTCTTCAAAAATACGGATTTTATATATTGTTAAGACAGAAAAGATCTGTTATTGTTAAGACAAAAAAGCAGATACAAAATAATTCATACGGTATTATTTCTGTTTTGAAAATACCCCACCTTGTCTGTTTCTGCATGCATGTTTGCCTGTAAAANAAATACGGATTTTATATATTGTTAAGACAGAAAAGATCTGTTATTGTTAAGACAAAAAAGCAGATACAAAATAATTCATACGGTATTATTTCTGTTTTGAAAATACCCCACCTTGTCTGTTTCTGCATGCATGTTTGCCTGTAAAAGTATTGAATATAGTTCCGGCAGAATATGAACCAAACTCTCTTCCATTGTGGTTTGATGAATTTCTTTAGTATTATGTTTGGATTCCTTTCTAATTATCTTTTGTGTATCTACTGTAGGTTTTTGCTTTGTGGTTGCCATGAGGTTCACATATAATAGTCTGTGTGTGTGTGTGTGTGTGTGTGTGTATACACATACACACATACTTCAGTATATTTTAAATTGGTAGAAACTTAAACTTGAATGCATTTTTTAAAACTCTACATTTTTACCTCCCCCATCACATTAAATTTTTTATGTCATATGTTATATCTTTTTGAGTATCCCTTAACTAATTTTTTTAGTTAATTTTACCTCTTTTGTGTTTTAACTTTCATACTAACTTTCAAACTAGCATCTACTGCCTTATCTATATATTCACCTTTTACGAGAGAGATTTTTATTTTCATGTTTTCTTGTTATTAGTTAGTGCCTTTTCTTTTCAGCTTAAAAAAGACTCTTTNGTTAATTTTACCTCTTTTGTGTTTTAACTTTCATACTAACTTTCAAACTAGCATCTACTGCCTTATCTATATATTCACCTTTTACGAGAGAGATTTTTATTTTCATGTTTTCTTGTTATTAGTTAGTGCCTTTTCTTTTCAGCTTAAAAAAGACTCTTTCATATTTCTTACAAGGCTGGTTTAGTAGTGATGAACTCCTTTAACTGTTACTTGTCTTGAAAACTCTCTTTCAGTTCTGAATGATAACCTGAGTAATAGACTGTTCTTGGTTGGAAGTTTTTTCTTTTTAGCACTTTGAATATAATATGCCAGTCCCTCTGACTTGAAGAGTTTCTGTTGAAATATCAGCTGATAAAAAAAAAAAGTAGCTGATAATCTTATCGGGTTTCCTTGCATATAGCAAAGTTTTGTGTTTTTTTCCCCCCATTGCATTTAAGATTCTCTCTAACTTTTGACATCTCACTTATAAAATCTGTTGGTGTGGTTCTCTTTGGGTTTATCTTATTTGGAACTCTGTGTCCTGGATCTTGATTTCTGTTTCCTTCCTCAGGTTAGGGAAGTTTTCAGCCATTAGTTCTTCAAATAAATTTTCTGCTCGTTTCTCTCTTCTCCTTCTGGGACCCCTGTAATGCAAACGTTATTCTACTCGATATTGTCCAGTAAGTCTCTTAAGTTGTCCTGGCTTTTTAAAATTCTTCTTTCTTTTTGCTGACCTGTTTGCATGAGTTCCACTGCTCTTCTTCCAGGTCAGTGATTCGTTCTTCTGGGTCCTCTAGTCTGCTGTTGAACTAATGTATTTTTCAGTTCATATTCTTGAGTTCTATTATTTCCGTTTGGTACTTTTTTATATTTTTTCCCTATTTGTTGATGTTCTCACTGTTCATCCATTCTTTGCCCAAGCTGGGTGACCATCTTTATGACCATGAGTTTGAACTCTTTTTCAGGTAGATGACTTATCTCTGTTTCATTAAGGCATTTTTCTCAGGTTCAGTCTCTTTCTTTCATTTGGAAACTATTCCTCTGTTCCCTCATTTTGCTTGACTCTCTGTGTTGGCCTCTATGTAACAAGTGAAAGAGCCCCCTCTCCCAGGCTTGAAGGAATGGCTTTGTGTAGGAAATGAACCTTATCACTCAGCTTCGCCCCAGCTCTTGGTTGTCTCTTATACCTCTGTGGTTGTCCAGGAAGCCTGGTTTGTTTCTTATTGGGTCCCAGGGTGTGCCAAGACCCGTCTGTTCCTAAGGGGGTGGTTACATTGAGTGCCCAGATTCAGGCTGATTGGAAGCCAGATCCGTGGGTAACAGCTTTTAAAGTGTGCAGGGGCTGCAGTCATGGACCCTGCTGCGCTCCAGACTGGAAGATCTGGTCTGGAGGTGTCTTGTGGGCGGCAGCTGCACAAATGGGGACTTCAGAGGAGTGTGGAAGCTCCTTGCCGGGAGGCGCCAGTGAGCAGGGGTGAAGCCAAGGGAGGGGCAAGAGCGGTGTCTCCCTGCCTGCTTTCCCAGAGGACACCTCTGTAGCCCGTAGGAGTGTGGCAAACCTGAGGCCAGTCCCGCAGATTGAAGCTTCAGGACAATTAAATGGGCCTTTTTCACATGCAGACCGGTTGTGTTACAGTCTCCCATGTGGTGTCCTGGGTGTGGTGTCCTGCCCAGAATACCANGAGGACACCTCTGTAGCCCGTAGGAGTGTGGCAAACCTGAGGCCAGTCCCGCAGGTTGAAGCTTCAGGACAATTAAATGGGCCTTTTTCACGTGCAGACCGGTTGTGTTACAGTCTCCCATGTGGTGTCCTGGGTGTGGTGTCCTGCCCAAAATACCACAGCATTTTCTGATAGAAAAATGTTCAGCATTTTCTGAGGAAAAAACTCAGTGTTTTCTGGTAGAAAAAAGGATTTTTGTCATAATGCGTCAGAGTCTACGCCTTACAGTTGATGTGTTTTGTATTGGTGTCACAGCATAAAAGCATATTACGAGGCTTAAGGATTCGAGGTCTCTTAAAGAGTTATCATTGTTCTACACTGAGTGAAAGCCACCGTGCCTGTGTGATTGGACATCCCTTTGGTGTCAGTTGTTTGGAAGTCAGTGATATTTGCCACTGAAATTCACATCCATAGACTTATTATATACTTCCATGGAACTTTGTTTTTAAGTGACACTATGCATACAGACTTCATTTCTATGTCTATCAAGAAATGTACTTAATTCTCCGTGTTATCCTTGACTCTTTAAGGGCTGTGCTATAATGAGAATATGTTCTATCTTACTGTTAAACTCTAATTACATATACTTTGTAAGACGGTCCTTTGGATCCTATAAATGTGAATTTTGATGTAATAACTGCTAATAAAATTATACTGAAACAGTAAAAAAAAAAAAAAAAAGTTAAAATGACTTTCTGATTGCTCTGGTCCTGCAGAGCCCAGGAGCATCAGCCCCTCTGGTCATCAGAGTCAGGCAACCAACCGAGGCATTCCCTGTTGGGAACCAGGTTTGGGAAGGAGCGAAGGGGCAGGGCACACCTGCTTTTAGTGGTGCAGAAGGAGAACGTGGCGGGGAGGGGGGCCCACACCCTCAGCTTTCAGGAGGCATGTCTCGCATGCCCCTCTTTGCCCCGAGGGAGGGAGAGAGTGCAGAATGGTGTTTTCCAGCACCTCTCCCACCCCAGGATAACCCTGGGGTATTCCCTGTGCCTCTGGCTGAAGCTTTGAGACTAGCAGCTGAATTCCTTAGTGTGTAATCTGGTCACCTCTCAAACTGCTGCCTCTGCTCTGGTTCCCAGGATGAGTCTTTGTGTTCAAGCTCCTCAACAGGGCTATCTCAGATCCCCACAGCAGCCCCGGGTCCCACTGGTTTCAGAGCCGGATGTTTTGGGGACCTTGTCTGACTGGTGCGGGTCCCAGGGTTGGGGCGCCGGATGTGGGGCACAGACAGATCCTTCACTCCTGAGGGAGGGGCTCTGCCCGTGAGATCCCTCCCTGCTGTGTGGGGGTTTTGGTGAGGCTGTATCTCTGCCTCTCTGCTGGGGGAAGAGGTGAGTTCCGGGTCTTCATGTGTCACCATCTTGATCCAAGGGTTCTAAGTGATTTTTATTTTCATCTAATGCTAATGGCTAATATACTTTTTTTTTTTTTAAGAGGACGATCTCTTGTTGCCTTCCCCTTTTATTTTTCAATTTAAAAATTTTATTATTTCTGGCCACGCAGCGTCTTTGTTGCCGCATGCGGGCTTTCTCCAGTTGCAGTGAGCAGGGGCTACTCTCTAGCTGCAGTGCTCTAGCTTCTCATTGAGGGGGCTTCTTGCAGAGCGCAGGCTCTAGAGCGTGCACAGGCTTAGTTGCCCTGTGGCATGTGGAATCTTCCCAGATTAGGGATCGGACTGTGTCCCCTGTATGGGCAGGCAGAGTCTACGGGCATGGCTCCAGTGGTCCAGTCCTCTGATATGCTCTTTAAGTTTAAAGAAAAATTTTAGGGGCTTTCCTGGTGGTCTAGTGGTTAAGAATCTGTCTTGCAATGCAAAGGATGCTGGTTTGGCTCCTGGTCCAGGAAGACCCCACATGCCTCAGGGCGGTTGAGCCCATGTGCCACAGCTACTGAAGCCTGTGTGCCCTAGAGCCTGTCCTCCTCAACACGAGACGCCACGGCAGTGAGAAGTCCTAGCATCGCAACTGGAGAGTAGACCCTGCTGCCTGCAAGTGGAGAGAGCTTGTGCAGCAGCAGAGACAAAGCACCACCAAAAATAAATAAGCGTTTTGTTTTAAAATGCTCCCAATATAAAACAGAAAAAGGAAAACCTTAAAAAAAAAATTTTTTTTTTTAACTATTTTTCATGGAACTTTCCACACACACACCCAAGTCATGAGAATAGTTCAGTGAAATCCCAGACACTTATCATGTGGGTTTAAGAGTGGCTTCTTCTTGTTTCATATATTCTGCTTACATTTTTTTGCTAGATTATTTAAATCAAATCCAAGGCATCATGTTATTTCATTTAGAAAGACTTCATTTTGTATCTTTTACTGATAAGGATTAAATTCAGGTTCACATTCTTTGGCAGGAGAATGTCGTGCTGTATTTATCGTCTGTTGCCTTACATCAGGAGGAGCATAATAGCTTATTGTTTCACTGCAGATACATATATAGACAGTAAGTGAGTGTGTGGTTGTTTCCATTCACTCACTTCCATGTTTATCAATTGTTTATCACCACGTGCTAGGCTCTGGGTTGAACATTGTTAAGAAGGGAAAAAAAACCTTCCAGCCATAAGATAACATTGTAATAATGGTTGAAACCATAACAAAAATAAAAGCCGACCTGGGTAATTGTTTGTTTTTAATCTTTCATTCAATATGTTGTTATGAAAATTTTCAAGCATACAAAAAATGGGGAAGAATTACCCAATGAACTAGCATTCCAGTCCTCATATTTTTTCTTCCTTAAAGATTTTATTATTATATGTATACTCGTGGCTGATTCATGTCAATGTATAGCAAAATGAATACAGTATTGTAAAGCAAAACAAACTAAAAAATAAAAATTTAAATTAAAAAAAAAAGATTTTATTGAAGGACAGTTGATTTACAGTGCTGTGTTAGTTTCTCATGTACAGCAAACTAATTCTGTTACACATATATGTAACTTCTTTTTCATATTCTTTTCCAGCATTTTAACAGTGAAAGTTTTATGAAGCAGATGGTTAAACAGCCAATAGGAACTTTTTAGCTTAGATACGGGCTTTCCTGGTGGCTCAGACGGTAAATGCAGGCGACCTGGGTCCGATCCCTGGGTCAGGAAGATCCCCTGAAGAAGGGAATGGCTATCCACTCCCGTATTCTGGCCTGGAGAATTCCACGGACAGAGGAGCCTGACGGGCTACAGGCTTAGATACATGATAAGTAGGAGGGAGATTTAAAAATCATTCCCGTGAGGAAATTGAACTTCAGGAACTGTGAAGTGGTGTGTCCAAGGGTCACTCGCCCAGTGGGCTAGAGCAGACACCTGCAAGAAGGTTGCAGGCTCCCCGTGTCACGGTCCTCTTCCCTGGTGGAGGTACCTGTTTTGGCCACAGGGAATTGGGAGGTCTTTGGAGGCAGCTGGAGCTGCCATGGAGTCATGATTCTGGGCAGAGGAGGCAAGCATTGCCCAGGTGTGAGTGCTGGGCCCTAGGAGCCTCCCCTACTCCCTCTGACCTGGGTTACAGACGGGGGGTCAGCTCCTGGTCTGCTAGTCAAGCTCTGGGCGGGTCACCTGATGGGGAGGCGCAGAACTCTGGCCTCCTGGCCTGTGTGGCTGCATCAGTCCCCAGACTTTGAGACCGCTAAGGTTGTCCCACCTCACCTGACTGCTCTCTCTTCTGAATCCTCATTAGACTAAGTCAATACCACTTGTCCTAAGATGTAATTGTCTTCTATTTCCTGTGTTGCCCACCGAGACCGTAGATTTGTGTATACATGTGGCACCTATCATGGCCCTGGTCACCCAGAACAGCCCTGTACAAGCTGGTGAAAGTGAAAGTGACCGTGTTAGTCACTCAGTTATGTCTGATTCTTTGCAACCCCATGGACTGCCACCCATCAGGCTCCTCTGTCCATGGGCTTCTCCAGGCAGGAATACTAGAGTGGGTTACCATTTCCTTCTCCAGGGGATCTTCCCGACCCTGGGATTAAATCTGGATCTCCTGCATTGCCTGCTGATTCTTTACCATCTGAGCTACCAAGGAAACCTGTGCAAGCTGTCAGTGGGCAGTTTTTCCTGACCAGGCTCTGTTTCTTTGGTGACGACCGTCTTTCCCTCTCCAGGGGATGAGCTGCCCGAGCTGGACAACATGGCCGACAACTGGCTGGGCTCCATCGCCAGAGCCACGATGCAGACCTACTGTGACGCCATCCTGCAGATCCCCGAGCTCACCCCGCACTCCACCAAGCAGCTGGCCACTGACATCGGTGGGTCCCCACAGCGGGCAGGGGAGGGCCAGCTCTCCAGGAAGGTTGTCCCTGGTCTCCTCTCAGCTTCAGCTCGGGCTTGGTCTAGGAAGCTTTGTTAAAAATGTGGATTCTCCAGTCCCCGCCCCCAGAGGTTCTGACGTGACAAGTCTGGGTGGAAGCCTGGGCACCAGTAGTTTGCCAGATGTCCCCGGGGATTCTCATAGCTGCCAGGGCCGAGAGCCGTTCAGGGGCGCCTTGGCGAGACAGGGTGGGATGGGTGAGGCAGACTGGTGTGATGCTGCCCTGCCCTGCCCTGCCTTCTGCTCATCCATGTAATCATCCAAACCGACGTTGATTAAATGCTCACTATAGGCAGGCATGCAGGTCCTGAGCCAAGCTCTCGCGCCCATTGTCTTATGCAATCTTCAAAACTCCCCTGTGAGGTCGGCGCTTCTGCCTTCAGTGCTCTGATAAGGAAACGGGGGCACAGAGCACTTGCGTCACAAGGCCACCCCACCAGGGTCACCCTACTATCTCCATCTGAGTACCTGCCTGATCCCAGGTCAAGGGGCGTGTGCCCGTCTCCTGCTGGTGCACGTCCCTGGAGGTGATGCCACCCGGTGGGAGGTGCTCTGAGGTTGGGATGCTGTGGGCAGGCAGTCGGAGCATCTCCCCACCCTCTTGATATCATTCCAGTGACTTGCCAGCTCTTTCACTGGAGGCAGCTCTTGGAGCGGTCAAAGGAAGGGTTGGTGGGAGCCTTGAAGAGTAGCAACCTGGGGACCCAGCCAGGGCTTTGACCCGAGTGAGCACAGGGCCAAGCCAGCCTCTGGTTTTGCCAAAGCAGAAATAGAAGTGAGATGCTTTCCTCCAAGTCATGTGGCAGTGAGCGACGGAGCCAGGCCTCGAACCCAACTGCATGACTCCCCTCGCTATGCTCATTCATGGTCAGCTCTCAGCAGTTACAGAGCACTGGCCAGCTCTCGTCATCTCACAGGGCATGTGTTCAGAGGAGAGATGAAGAGGTTCCCCTGTTCATCAGTGGTCCCTGTTAGTACAGGCGGGAGCACTGAGAGGAGAACCAGCTGAACTAGCGAGTGAGATGTGGGGGCGGCCCCTAGAGCTCACTTGTCCACAAGTCGTCTTCCCCTACTGTTCAGCTCCCATCCAGATCCACCTCTTCACTTGCTTAGTGGTGACTGAGCATCTGTTGCATAGCAGCCATCGTGCTAGGAGACGGGATAGAACCAGAGCGGTCTGGACAGTTCCTGTGCTCACTGAACTTCCACCAGGAGGGAGTGAGTGTGGGCTTAGGGCCCAGGAAGCTGCCAGGTGGTAAAACAGTAGGGAGCGGTGAGGTCTGTGGCAGCACACGGACACCTTAAAGACCCAAAGTTAAACATTGGAACAAAAGCACTCTTACTGTCTGAACAGAAGTTGTTGTGGTAGATCCTGGGCTGCCACTTTGCAGGTCCTGCCCTGCAGTCGAGGGGAGCCCACAGCTTTATGAGTGCACATGGGCCAGAGGCAGGTGCCTGACCAGTTGGTGGCACTCTTCCTGGGAAGTGGCTTGTCTGAGGGGGATGTGGGGTCAGGCATCCAGGACAGAGCAGGCACTGACTACAGGCTATGCCCTGAGCTGGGTCTCGGAAAGAAGACACAGGGAAGACGGAGCCACGCTGGAGCTCCAGCCTAGTCGAGGAGGAGAGATTGATGCGGGCGGTGATCAGAAAGTAGGGGGGAGCTTGCTGGGTGATGTGTCTCCCTGCCCCTGGGAGCAGGAAGGGAGGCAGGAGCCGGAGAGGGCCGGCCGCGCTGCCCAGGAAGGACGAAGGGAAAGAACGCCCAGCTATCGACCACCTGCATCACATGGGGCCTGTTCATGGTCCTTGTCCCTCTTCACCCCCGAGCGATGCTGCCGAGGGTACTGACTGCCTCCACAGGTGGAAGCGGAGACACGAGAGGTGAAAGGAGTCACTGAGGTCCCCCCAACCTTGGAAACCCCATTTTTTCCTCCACTCTGCCTGTGCTGCCTGAGCTCGCCTGCCGGTTAGGAGGGGGTGCTGCTTTTCAGAAGGACAGGCCCCTCACACCCCTCTCTTGGAGACTGTCATCAACTGGGCCTGGGGGTAGGCTCAGGAATCTGTCCTCACTTGTACCCCAAAGGGTTATAATGTGGGAACCACATTAAACCAGGGATTGCCCCCAGCACCATCTGCCTCCCCTGTGTAGGGGCTCTGCTGGGGGATCTTTGGGAGCTGCTTAGATAAACCCTCTGTCTCCTGACCCCTTGGGTTTTCCATGTGGTCAGTGGGGGCCACTGGGGAGCAGGGCTAGGAACCCAGGAGTTCTCAGTGTAGAGCTTCAGCTGAGGTCGGCTGATTGGGCTGCAGAGATGAGTGTGTGGTGGCAATGTTGGCAACTCCTTCATTTATTTAGAATTCCTAGACCTGGGCCTGGGCCGAGCTCACAGTCATATTTGACCATCCTGTAAAACACCCTCAGAGTGAAGGCCCACAGGCTGAGAGCAGACCTGGCAGCCAGCATCGGGGGGGCTGGGGGGACGTCTTGTTTCTTACTACGGGGAGGCCCTTGGGGCTTGTCCACTTGGTGCTGAGTCTGTCGGTCTGTGTCCGTCTGCTCCCACCCCACAGACTACCTGATCAACGTGATGGATGCCCTGGGCCTGCAGCCATCCCGCACCCTCCAGAACATCGTGATGCTCTTGAAGGCCAAGCCCGAGGACTACAGACAGGTCAGCAAAGGCCTGCCCCGTCGCCTCGCCACCACGGTGGCCGCCATGCGGAGTGTGGACTACTGACCCCCATGCTCCTGCTGACAAAAGTGTCAGGGCCACAGAACTCTCCAGAATGGTCTTGCTCTAAAAATCCACCTGAGATCGGCCAGAACTTGTTTCGAAAGGACTTGGTTCTTTTGTATAATCAAAAAGAAGCCTGTAAATTAGAGGTAAATTATTTATTAGGAATTTTCAGATAATTTTTAAAAATGATTCCATCTTGAAGATGCAATTAATAAATACCGTGAAATGAAAGAAGGCCGTTTTCTTTCCATTTTTACTCAGTGAATATTTGGGCGCTTCCCATGTGCTGTGCTGTCCACACTGGGGATTTGGCCGGGAAGGAGGCCAAAACAGAGAGGGAGAGAGAATTGGCAGGTAAACTGACTTAAGGTCTAGCTTCCTTGGAGGCTCAGTGGTAAAGAATCTGCCTGCAATGTGGGAGACCCAGGTTTGATCCCTGGGTTGGGAAGATTCTCTGGAGAGCAGCATGGCAATCCAGTCCTGTATTCTTACCTGGAGAATTCTGTGGACAGAGGAGCCTGGTGGACTACAGTCCATGGGGTCGCAGAGTCGGACACGATTGAGCGACTAACACTTTTACTTTCCTTTCCAACTAAGATCATCCAAGATGTTAGTGCTGGGAGCCCAGAGGGCGTCAGGTGGCAGTGGCCTGGGAAAAGCTGGGCAGGCAACCCCAGGACCTAAAGGATGAGGGTTGTGCATGGTGACGAGCTCTGAGGAGTGCTCAGGCTGAGGGCAAGGGCGGACCAGGCCCCGGGCATGCCTGTGGTCAGCAGTGGAAGTGGGAAGCCAGAGGTAAGATCAGGGAGGAAAGAGGTGGAGGTCACAGCAGGTCCTGCAAGCCATGGTAAGGACTTTGACTTTCCCTTTTTTAAAAAACCCGCCAGGTGATGTAGATTCCGTCAGGTTTTCTTCTTGTTTTAAGTTAACGTTTGACTGAAGAGCCCCGTCGCTGCACGCAGCCTTTTCTCCAGTTGCAGCAAGCAGGGGTTACTCTTTGTTGCGGTGCTCAGGCTGCTCACTGCGGTGGCTTCTCTTGCTGCAGAGCACAGGCTCTAGAGTGCGGGGCTTTAGTAGTTGCTGCACGTAGGTTCAATAGTGGTGGCTGCCGGCTTTTCAAGCACAGGCTCAGTAGTTGTGGCTCTAAGGCTTAGTTGCCATGTGGCATGTAGGATCTTCCTGGCTCAGGGATTAAACTCCAGTCTTTTGCACTAGAAGGCATATTCTTTACCGCTGAGCCACAGGAAGCCCTCTATTAGGTGTTTGTTTGTTTGTTTTGTCAATAGCTTCTGTATCTGTTAAGATTTTAGTTGGCTATAAGTAACAGAGTAATGTAATTTGAGTGACTTACATAAGAATTGATTTTTGCTAGTAACAGAGAGTCAGATGGTGGTGGCTATGGGCACTGATTTAGTGGCTGGACTGAGTCAGGACCAGCCTCTCTGTGATCTTGACATTCCCCTATGGGTGTGGTACCTCATCCTCCCGCAACTAGGTACAGCATCCGCGTCCAGAGAGGAAAGAGCCAGAGAGGGGGTGGCAGAGCAGCAGTTCCATCCCTTCCACTGGGAAGGCAAAGGCCTTCCCAGAGCCCCACCCGTGACTTCCTCCCAGGCCTCATGGCCATGTTGGCTCGCCAGGCGTCTCCCCAGCTGGAGGCAAGGCTGGGAGCACAGGAGCAGGCCTGACGTCCTCCAGGCTGGACAGCTCTGTCGTGGGGTGTCCTGTGCACTGTGGGATGTTGAGTAGCATCACTGGCCTCCACCCACTGGATGCTCGAGTTGTGACAACCAACAGTGTCTCCAGACATGGTCCAGGAGGCAAAACCACCTCTGGTAGAGAAACCCTGGCTTAGACCGTGGAGGATTTCTTGCCGCCTGAAAACTGGGAGAAGAGCAGGCAGCCGAGTCCCTCACAGGCTCCTTTTAAATTGAACTACACTATGTTCTGAGCCTGGGTGGGCTTTACTTGTCTCCTACCTATTGCCTCACATTCCTGGAACATGGAGCCCAGGAATATTTCACACACAAAGGAACTGAGGCTTGGAGAGATCTAAAGGGCTTGCCCAGACTCACTCAGTGGCCATGTGCAGGGCTGGGAGCCCAGAGGCATTGGCTCCAGCTAATCCCACCCAGGCCAGCCTGCCCGTGCCAGCCCCTTGGGAGGGGCACCGCTGTGACCTCAGCCTCTGAAACAGCCCCACCGGGCTGCCAGTGCTGTGTCTCCCTCTGGTTCTGTCTCCCAGGGAATTTGCACGCCTTCTGTTCCCCATACCTTTGGAAACAGTTTGGCTGGCCCTGAAAGAGCATTAGCTGCAAACTTGCACCAAGAAAAATATTTTGGTTTCTCACGTGGTGGATCACAGACATCCATGGTGGGGATCAGGCTTGGCTCCTCCCTCAAAGTGGGAGCTGGAGACCTGAAAGGTGGAAAGTGGTCCTGTGAAGTGGAAATCTCTTTGCAGTGACCTCTGCCAGTGTCAGTGAATGCCACTAAGACAGGCTCAGGCTTGATTCCAGCTTTGCTACAGTCCAGCTGTGTGACCCTGGGAAAGTCATTCACCTCTCTGAGCCTTGTTTCCAAATCTGGAAAACAAGGGTCATCATGGTACCTAACTCATAGGGTTATTTGAAGAGAGCATGAGATGAGATGAAGAGCTTCCCTGGTGGCTCAGAAGTAAAGAATCTGCCTGCAATGTGGGAGACTGGGGTTGGATGCCTAGGTGGGGAAGATCCTCTGGAGAAGGGAATGGCAACCCACTCCAGAATTCTTGCCTAGAGAATTTCATGGACAGAGGAGCCTGGTGGGTTGCAGTCCATGGGGTCCCAGAGAGACATGACTGAGCGACTAACACTAACAGCAGATGGTAGGTGTCTAGTAGATGCTACGTTCATAGTCCTCCAGCACCTGTAATTTACCTTCCCACTCGGGATAGTGGTGGGAATTACAGAGCACCATTCCTGGGCGATTTTGGAACTGCTAATTTTTCAGGCTCTAATAGGGCCCCAGGGTAGAATAGGATACCCCTTCTCCCCTCTAGATCCGGAGGGGAGGGTAACGACCATCTGCCTGACTCAGAGCCTGCTCTCAGAGGTGGGACCATCATCCATCTTTACGCCAGCCCTCAGTACTCCTCAGGAGAGAATAGCAACTAATGCCCACATCAGCCTGGTCCTTTTCTCCCGTCTGTAAGCAGCTCTAGGGGCTGGAAGCTCCTCTCACTCCTGCTTCCATGTGTCTGAACAAAACCTTTCACCGGAGTCTGTAAGGGGCTCTCTGCCATAGACCCCCCTGGGCGGGCTGGGCAGCATCTCCCATCCTCAGTCGCAGTGATTGGTTCAGGATTAGCATGTGGCCCAGGCTGATCCAAATGAGCCTCATTCTCAAGTTTTTTGCTAGGAAGTTTTCTTCCTATTGTGTTGCTGAGCTGAGGGAATGGATTCTGGGACTAAAAGGGAAAGAAAAGCTCATGGAGAGAAAGTATGTAACATAAATGTCAACACAGAAGATAATAAAGCCAGGAGCTGGAGAAATCACTAGATTGAGCTGAACCCCTGGATACAGCCTTGCCTGAAGTCCCTGGACTTGAATTAAAGAACCAATGAATTTCCTTTTTAACTCAAATTCAAATTAACTTGTGACCAAAAGACTGGTAAAAAGAGTGAGATAGAAATCATTGCTTTACCCCATAGCCTCAGATGAGATAATAAATATGAAAGCCCTGGACCCCTCTGAGGAACTGCTATTCTAATGATCATTGGTATTCTTTTAGCAGCAAGAGGATGAGGCTGGAGTCTTGCCCTTGTCAGTTATGGTAATAGCAATCTAGTCTAGTACCTTACCTCTCCAAGCCTCAATTTATTTACTCATAAAATGGGATGATCATATTTCTCAGTGGTTATGAGAATTCAGTGAAATAAGACTTACAAAGTATACACTTGGCCTGGTGCCTGGCATGCGGTAAGTGTTTGATACAATACAGTCATTGTTTAAAGACAACAAATAATAGTGAGTGTGGTGACAACTGCCACTGCTAATAATAACAGCCCTAGTCATGGTAGTAAGTGTCATAATTACCAAGAATTGTTGACTCCAGCCTGCAGACTCAGTCTGGCTCTGAGCTGGGAAACCTGGCTTCCCCCAGACCCGCGCCTCTCAGTCCTTAGCAATGCTGCCTTTGGCCGGAGTGGTGCCACCTTCCTCTACAGGTGCCATTGAATGGGCACTGAAAGGGAGCACAGCTTGCCTTTCAGGCCAAGGACTCAGGTGTTCTAGACCAGCAGGGCTGGCACTCCCTGGTCCCAGGCTCTGAAGCCAGCACTCATTCACCACCAGGGCTGGCAGGAGACAGCAGGGCCCTGCAGTGGTCAACTGTCTGCAGCTGCCAGATCCCATTCTTCATTGATAATGGTTCCTGTTTCCTCTTTGGGAGGCCAATAGTATTGCCACGTTGTTGTTTAGTTGCTAAGTCATGTCTGACTCTTTTGCGATCCAGTGGGCTGTACCCCATCAGGCTATGGGTTGCCATCTTTAACAATGAAAAACACAGGAAGCTCAGTTAAATTTGAATTTCAGAAAAACAATGATTTATTAGTATAATGTTGTTGTTGTTCAGCTGCTAAGGCATGTGCGACTCTTTGCAACCCCCTGGATTGCAGCATGCCAGGCCTCCCTGTCCTTCACTATCTCCCAGAGTTTGCTCAAGTTCATGTCCAGTGAATTGGTGATGCTATCCAACCATCTCATCCTCTGCTACCCTCTTCTCCTTTTGCCTGCAATCTTTCCCAGAATCAGGGTGTTTTCCAAGGAGTCGTCTGTTTTCATCAGGAGGCCAAGAAATTGGAGCTTCAGCATCAGTCCTTCCAATAAGTATTCAGGGTTGACTTCCTTTAAGATCGACTGGTTTGTTTTCTTGATTGTATTAGTACATATGCCCTCAATATTACATGGATGTCTACTAAAAAATTAATTTGCCTATCTAAAGTTCCAGTTTCAGGCTTCCCTGGTGGTTCATTGTTTAAGAATCTGCTTGTAATGCAGGAACACCAGTGCGATCCCTGGTCCGGGAAGATCCCACACACCACAGGGTAACTAAGCTAGTGTACCACAGCTACACTGCCTGTACTCTGGAGCCCTCGAGCTGCAGCTCCTGAAGACTGCTCGCCCTAGAGCCCATGCTCCACAGCAAGAGAAGCCACTGCAATGGGAAGCCCATGCCCCATAATGAGGAGTAGCCCCTGCTTGCCAAAACTAGAGCAAGCCCGTGTGCACAACAAAGACTCAGGCAGCCAAAAGAAAAAAAAAAAAAAAGTTCCAGTTTTACTTATTTTCTCTGGAGCCCCTAGGAACCATGTCCCCATCACCCTCAGACCATGTGATTCTGCAGAGGGGCCAAGGGGCCTTAGGTACGGGCAGGGTCTGATCAATTCCAGCAGCCTACCAACGGGGCACACTGATTGGTTCAGAGGCAGGCATATGACTCAGTGACCAATGAGAGTCAGCCTGGGAGCTTGCTGAGACAATTGGGAAAGAGAGGCTCTCTCCTAGCTGGGGTTGCTAAGCTGGAGATGCAAGTTTGCAGTTGCAAATGGCCCTTTGCTGCTATAATGTAAGGTGAGCCTGCCTGGGAAGGCAGAGAGAACAGACATCATTTGAGCTGCTGGAGATGCTTGTGCTTAAGCCAGGTTTAAGAATTTATCCCACCTTACCTCCTTCCCGTCGGAGAAGGCAATGGCACCCTACTCCAGTACTCTTGCCTGGAAAATCCCATGGATGAAGGAGCCTGGTAGGCTGCAGTCCATAGGGTCACTAAGAGTCGGACACGACTGAGCGACTTCACTTTCACTTCTCACTTTCATGCACTGGAGAAGGAAATGACAACTCACTCCAGTGTTCTTGCCTGGAGAATCCCAGGGATGGTGGAGCCTGGTGGGCTGCCGTCTATGGAGTTGCACAGAGTTGGACATGACTGAAGCGACTTAGCAGTAGCAACAGCAGTACCTCCTTCCCGTGCTCTCTTGGTTCTGGAAACCCAAAGAAATAAGTTGGACAACGTTGAAAAAGGCATAAAGCCACTTAAAGCCAATGTTGTGGCTTTCAGGGACAACTTGTCTTTCAGGGTCAAGTTGTCTTTCAGGGACAACTTGAAGGAAACTTAGTCACCAGCCTGGGCCTCTCCTTGGCCATGTCTGTGCTCTCAAGTCAGCTCTGATGCCCTTCTCCCCCCAGAGATGTATCAGGGCGCTCTGGATGCTCAGCCGGACAAAGAAGAAAACTAGACTCTATGTTTTCCACTTTTATTTTCCAGAACAAAACATGTGCCACCTGGCAGGACCCTGATGCCTGCTCTCCAGCAACTCTGCCCTCACTCAACCCATTCACCAGGTCAGCTGAGGCAGGAAGGAAAAGAAGGCTCCTTCTGGAGTGAGAGGGCACAGCGTGCCCACCTGCCTTCAACTCTGGAGCAGATGGTGACTGGCACTGGGAGGGAAATAGCCTGGCTCCAGGGGACGGTGCTTTGCGTCTCGGACCCCAGGCCAAGGGTCAGGTCAGGTTGGGGATGTGGGCAGGAACACAGTTCCCATATCCATACCAGCACCGTGACCCCTCAGAGCCCTCAGCCTGGGGCTGGCCAAGAGCTGCCAGTCTCTCTGTAGAGGGACCTGGACCCTGGCCTTGGGCGATGTCTCAGCTGCTCAGGTCTGAATTCTTGGCCCCCCGGGAGGAGCAGGGCAGGCTCTAGATGGCATCCCCCTCGCTGTCAGACTCAATGACATCCAGCGGCTGCAGGCGCAGGGAGTCGTAGTTGGGGGGTGGGGTGCCCGGGATGGGTGGGTTCTGCTCATGGGGGTAGGCCCCTGCATCAGGGCTGGGCATGGCCAAGTCTGGCTGGAAGCCAAAGTTGGTGTGGGCCTCCACCAGCTCAGCCACAGTGGGCGGCGGGCCATCATAGCGAGCCTGGGCCCGCTTCTGCCGCACGCCCTTGGCAAGGGCCACCAGCTTGATGATGGTAATCCACACGAAGTCGATGATGATCTCCCCGAACTCGATGAGGCAGAGCACCGAGCCCCCCATCCAGAAGCCGAACTGTCCGCCCAGGTTCGAGAGCAGCCAGACGATCTGCAGGGAGCAGGGGGTGAGGGCCTGGCCGGAGTGCGGGGGTTGGGCCACAGATCTCTGCCTCAAGCCCAACCTCCGGCTTCCTGTGAGATGAGTTGGTGGCCGGAAAGGGAGAAGAGGTGATTATCTCAGCCCAGGGAAGTACTCTGGGAGTACCTATGGGACCTTCCTGCTTCCCTGGTGGCTCAGCAGTAAAGAATCCGCCTGCCAGTATTGCGTCCCAGTCCACCGGGTTGCAAAAAAGTTGAACACGACTGAGCAGCTAAACAACAAGCAAGCAAGTGTTCATCTCTCAGTCGTGTCCGACTCTTTGCGACCCCATTGACTGTAGCTTGCCAGGCTCCTCTGTCCATGGGATTTTCCAAGCAAGAATATTGGAGTGGGTTGCCAGTTCCTTCTCCAGGGGATCTTCCAGACCCAGGGATCAAACCCAGGTCTCCCACATTGCAGGCAGATGCTTTACCATCTGAGCCACCAGGGAAACCCATAAACAACAAGTTCAGTTCAGTTCAGTTCAGTCGCTCAGTNCCCCCGCCCATCCCTTCTCTGGGAACTCACTTGCAGGACTCCTTACAGGTGTAGATGCAAGTCTCCCTCTGCGCCATGCTGATGCGCAGGGCCGAGTAGCAATGGGCTGGGTGGGAGGGGGTGGGGGGGAGAGATTTGAGCCAGGTTTTCTGCTTTGAGCCCCTGGCCACCCTCTAATCTCCTGGCCCTGAGCCACCCAAGGCCTGTGGTTAGGTTGAGTGGGGAGCATTGTCTCGATCCAAACTCCCCTTGTCACGGAAAATCACCCACCCTAGGTGCCCCCTCTCCAGCCATTTGGCGCCAGCCTGGCCAGAGGGACCCCCTCCCCAGCACCTCAGCCCCAGCTCAGGAGGATCAGAGCAGCTTTCCCTCTACCTGTCACCCCTGAGCCTAGCGGGGGGCAGGCTAGGACCAGTGGGTCATGTGGGGAGGGATGGGTATTGGAAGGGATAAAGTTCTCCCCTCCTGTCCATACATGTTGTTAGTTTTAAGAGGTGGTAGGACTCCCTCTGCCACTGACAATATCCACTGGTGTTTGGATGACCCTGGCTCAGTGTGAGCCAGTAGGGGCTCCCCTTCCGGTGACTTCAGGTCTCAAGGACAAACTCTCTCCCGAACGTACACGTTTCATGTGTACACTTGAAGGCATCGGGGAGCTGGGGGTGGGGAGAACCAGGGCGAGAGGGGCCGTGGACGGTGAGGACTCATGGAGCCCCCCACCCCCCACTTGCAGTCACACCCTTTGTGGGTAGAGGCCCAGCGGGCTGGGGGGGGCCAGTCCGCAGGGGGCTCCCTGCTCACCCCAGTCCGGGAACTCCTGGTTGTTGCAGTATTTCCTCTTGTGGGGCAGCGGGTACAGGTAGTGGCCACAACCACATTCCCGAATCATGTGCTCCTGGAAGCAGGAACGAATACAGGCCTGGGGGGTGGGAAGAGGCAGAGAAGGGGTAGAAGTGAAGGCGATGTCCCCACCTCCGCCCAGGGGGAGGGGGCCCGGGGGATGGGGCCCATGGGGCTGGATGCCCAGGCCGGGGGGGTGGGAAGGGGCAGAGAGAGGGCAGATGTGAAGGCGATGTCCCCACCTCCGCCCAGGGGGACGGGGCCCAAGGGCTGGATGCTCAGGCGGAGGGCTGGGGGAGCCGAGGAGGCACTCCTCCCAAGGAGAAGAGTGGCGAGGTGGCTAGGCTTCCTCCCTGCTACTCCCCGAGGTGGGAGGTAGCTGTCCTTTCTTGTCTCTGTCCCCACAGAAGGACTCAAGCCAGAACCCAGCTGTCTGAGGCTGGCCCCACAGATGACACACAGAGGGGAGGCTGGTTCCAGCCCTAAAGCTATCTCTCAGGGACTTCCCTCAAAGGTTAGGACTCCGTGATTCCACAACAGGGGGCGTGGGTTTGATCCCTGGTCAGGGAACTAAGATCCCAAATGTGTCCACCGTCTCCCCGACAACAAAAACCAGCTAACTCTTAAGAAAGCTCTTGTTACAAGGCTGCCAGCAGCCTTCCAAGCCATTTACATGGAAGGACCCAGAAGAGAAAGCAGGCAAGCTCACTCTGTGCTCCTTAGTCTTGGAGGGAAGGCGAGAAGGGTGACCCGAGTGCTCAGTGCAAAGGAGAGGAAGTGACCTTCTTCGGAATGTCCCCTGGTGGGGGGTGAGGGAAGGGGGGGAGTGGACCAGTCCCCTCTAGGCTGGATGAGATGAATCTATAATTTCTGGGTTTTCAGGTCAGACCTGGTTTCTGTCCACTCAGAAATGAGCTACGTGTTCCGGGGCCAGCCCTCCCCTCCGAGCCTCAGTTTATTCCTGTTGCTCCTCTGCCTAAGGCGGGGAGGTCAGCATGCCGTTGGGCACTTGGAGGATGAAAGCAGCCGCTCGTCACGGCTCTCCTGCCTGGCTTCCCATGTCCACCTCTGGTGGGCTTCCTGCTTCCACCCTTGACAAGGAGCTCGCATCCTCTCCCGTGCTCTCCTGCCTGCTGCTTCCCAGGCCATTGCATCCGATGCTCCGTTCTCCCCTGTGAACCTGCAGGTTCCTTGTGGGAGGAAGTAGGGGTCCGCGGGGTGGGGGAGGTGAGTGGCAGATGAAATGGCACAGCCGGGAGGAGGGAGTCTGGGGTGAGATTGGGGGCAGTGGGTCAGCAGGGAGCTCTGGGCCAAGTGTCTGACATTCACCCAGACCTCACTGTCTTACCTGGAAGGTAGGGGCCCTCTCCAAGGTGGGCTAGGGCAGGCAGGCAGGCAGAGCGCCTGACCAGGGCCTGGGGCTTTGCCAAGGTCTCTGTCCAGACTGGTGATGGCACTGGACAAAACGAGATCTGGGGCTTCTCTGGAAGGGGGTTTCCAGGGCTCGGGCCTGATGCCTTGTGGCCTCCTTCTCTGTGCTCCCACCGCCCACTGCCCACCGCCCCCCCCCCTGGCTGCCTTGTCTGTCCATCTGTCCCTCCAGAGGCTTGAAGACTCCTCCAGTTTTCCATCGCAGGCAGAAGCCCCCCGAGACAGGAGGGTCAGAGGGGGGATGATGGATTCCTGTGACTAAGATGAAAGGGAAAACCCCACCCTGCTCAGGGCTTCAGACACGGAGCCAGGCACTGGGCTGCCCCAGCCATCCTGTGTCCTCATCCACCAAGGCAGACTGGACTGGGAGAGAAAGTGTCACTGTGAGCGGTCGCTTTGGTCACCTTTGCAAAGAGTCAGTCTGTCCTCTCCTCTGGGGCCAGGTCTGAGGCCAGGCCTCGTGGGCTGACCTTGGAGATCAGGATTAGAGGTAAGTAGGCCCCAGCTGCAGCAAAGGGGATTAAGGCCAGATACAAAAGGGACTTAGGAACACTGATGAGGCATTTGGACTAGGGTCTATATATAAACCCCAGTTTCCTCATTCTTAATAATAGCGTCTATACTTGGTACTGTTATGAGGATTAAATGTTATATACATATATATGTAATGTATATGTCGGGTATATATACGTAAAGCACACGGAACAGTGACAGCACATGATAACCCTGCTATTATTGGTATATTATAATAATAATGTATAGTATAATGAATGCTGCTGCTGCTGCTGCTAAGTCGCTTCAGTCGTGTCTGACTCTGTGCGACCCCATAGACAGCAGCCCACCAGGCTTCCCCATCCCTGGAATTCTCCAGGCAAGACCACTGGAGTGGGTTGCCATTGCCTTCTCCAAGGCAGGAAAGTGAAAAGTGAAGGTGAACTTGCTCAGTCGTGTCTGACTCTTAGCGATCCCATGGACTGCAGCCACCAGGCTCCTCCACCCGTGGGATTTTCCAGGCAAGGGTACTGGAGTGGGGTGCCATTGCCTTCTCCAAGTATAATAAACAGCATATACAATAAATGCGGTTAATAGCATATTAATATATACTAACAATAATTAATAATTACTGTTAGAATATTATTGCCTCATATGGGTACTGAAAGGATCAAATGATGGTTTAATCCATGTAAATCCTTAGTACACACAAGAGTTCTTTTTGAGAAACCCTAGAGAAAGACCCCAAGGCCACACCTGCCAAGCAAGGACTAGACTGGTTCCCTAGCCTCCAGGGAACCCTGTGGTCCCAAAGATCCAGCAGAGCCAGCCTCGCTGGGACCAGCTTTCCCGACACCCCAGGCCTGCGGCCACCGTCATCCCACCTGGATGGAGTAGGTTGTGTTGTAGCTGCTGTAGAGGTTTTGGATGGGAACGTCAGAGCCGTTCTTGGTGCACTCGCTGTAGGGCTCGCCCTTGCGCTGCAGCTTGTCCTGTGTGAGAGGTTGTTTGTGGGGACCCCTGGTCACCCCTAGGAACCCCCCTCTGTTCCTCCCTCCCATCCGCAAGCAGGCCTAGGGGATGCTCAGAGGGGCAGAGGGCTGACGCCCCAGCAGGTGCCAGGGGTGGGGGGCACTCGTCTTCCCCCAAGCGTGGGGCCCGCTGGGGTTCCAGGCAGAAGGTGAGGAGGCCCAGGGTTTGGGGAGGCCTGGAGCTCCTCCTCTCAGGCCCCGGGAGGTGGGCGCTGGGCAGGCAGCCTGCAGGCATACCACGAGCACCCCGATGGACGTCTCCATGCCCGCCATGGCGTAGATGCCCTCCTCCTTGATGAAGGGGTATGACCTCTGCTCGTGAAGCATCAGCCGGGCGCCAGCCGTAGATGTGAGGAAAGGGACGTAGTCTTCCTGGCCCATGTCCAGGATCAGTTTTAGGCCTGAGGGGAAGATGGGGTGGAGGGCAGCCTGAGCTGGCTCCCCAAGGCTGAGGGCAGCAGACCCACCACCCAGTGGTCCCAGCCCCCGCCAGCCAAGGGAAGGCCAGGGTCTACACAGGAAGCTGGCTCCACTTTACGAAAACCCGGACTTCTTGCCTTCTCTGAGGCCCACTTCCTAGTCTGAGCCAGCACGGTCTCCACCTGCCCCATCTCTACTCCATGGCCTCTTCCACGTGGCAGGTAGATCTAAGGCGGCAGCTCAAGTGGCCTTGCCTCTCGTCTCCAGGATCCTCATTCTCTCTGCTCACCCGCTCAGCTGCCACGCTCCTTCTCACTGCTGGGCCTTCGTCAGGCTGTCTTCTCTTTGGAATGCTGTCTCCGGCCTCACCTTGCACCTAGAAACTCCTGCTCGTCCTGCAGGGCTCAGCCCAAGTATCACTTCCTCCAGAAGCCTTCCCTGACCATCTAGTGGGTCTCAGGATTTCTGTCATACTCTCTCATTGTCCTGGAACTCGCCTTCCATCTACTGTCTCACTTTTGAAATTTTTCTTTTATTATCTGTCTTCCTTCCCCACTCCACTGTTCTCTTCTTGAAGGTGGAGACCAGACTCAATATTTTATGAATCGTGGCAGGGGGTGCTTCCCAGGTGGTGCCAGTGGTCAAGAACCCGTCTGCCAACGCAGGAGACGCAAGAGATGTGGATTTGATCCCTGTGTTGGGAAGATCCCCAGGTGAAGGAAATGGCAACCCACTCCAGTATTCTTACCTGGAAGTTTCCATGGACAAAGAGTTGGACACAACTGAGACGTGCAAGAAGAAAGGACTGGGCAGAACAAGAAGCCTAGCATTTATTGAGCATTTGCTGCATACTGAGTGCTGGGCTCAGGGCTTTATTTACATGATCTCACTGAGGCTTATAAGAGGCATATGAGATGGGGGGACAATTATTGTCCCCATTTTACAGATGAGGAAACTGAGGCCCAAAGAGAGTAAGGGACCTTGTCATAGGTCACTCAATGAGGAAATGGAAGTTGATGGACTTCTACAGGTAGCCTTGGCCTTAATCATCAGTCATTACTAGAGCGTGAGCTAGCTGGCATCCATCTGATGCTCAGTGTCCTCAGGGGCTCTGGGTGGGTGAAGTGTTGGCAGCCCACACCCCTCTAGACCAGCAGCTCTGACAGTCGCTGAATGACGCCTACCTTTGGATGGCTGGGGAGCTCAGAACCTAAGGGTGGAGAGGAAGGATTTGCTCCCCAAGGCCTGGCACACATGCTGAGTCCACCAGCTGCTCCCAAGACGAGCAGCTTCTGCCATCCACCACTTCCCTCTTCCTCACTTCTGTTCACTACTTCACCTTTTCTCTGTCTCTCATGAATTGCACAGAAATGAGGCTGACAGTAAGGGCTCTGGCCCAGGCTAACTGTGTGATCGTGGGAAAGTTACTTAAAATGTCTCAGAACATCTGCATTTAGAGAGAGTTTGCTGCTGGCCAGGCTCAGGGGCTAGGCCACTTGCTCTGTGCTCCGAGGTCTACCTGCCTTAGGCCAGGATGATGCGATGGGGTCTGCACCATATGCTGTGCTCTGTGCAATATGGGGAAACGAGAGCTTCAAGAAGTTAAGTTTTGGTTCAGCATCACCTGGGGGTAAATGATGGGGCTGGGATTCCCCCTGGTCACAGAAGCCTATGCTCTCAGCCACTGCTTCCTCGCTTTGCTCATCAGCAGAAGGGACGCACCAGTCACTCACTACCCAGGGATTTTTGCGCGTTGGGTTGGGGGACAGCTGAGAAGGCACGTGACCCTGCCCCGGGGTACCCCATAGATGCTGCTCCTCTGCGTGCCAGCCTCTGGCTAAACTCGGTCCTGTCCCTCAACAGCTGATGGTGTGTTTGCTTGGTGATCACTCAATCATGTCTGACTCTTTGCGACCCCGTGGACTGTAGCCTACCAGGCTCCTCTGTCCATGGGATCCTCCAGGCAAGAATAGTAGAGTGAGTTGCCATTTCCTACTCCAGGGGATCTTCCCAACCCAGGGATTGAACACACAAGCCTCCTACATCTCCTCCACTGGGCAGGTGGATTCTTTACCACTGCGCCACCTGGCTGATGGCAATTTGGTCTTTCATCCTCACATGATAGGATTTAAAACCTCATGGCTCTGGCTCCAGGACAGACTTACCAAACTCAGTTCCAGGGTTGGCTGAAGGGAGGGCCTTCTCCGTCATGCCCCAGTTGAAGATGTAACAGTTGCCATAATCAGGGTGGAAGATGGGTGTGAAATTCCTGAAAAAAAAATACCGTCAGCTGGAGGCCAGGGCCTATCCCCATCCCAGCTGATGTCACCCCAACTGCCACCCCTGGGTATGTGGCAGGCGGAAGCTGGTAGATTACTGCTCAGAGAGGCTCAGGAATGGAGAGGTGAGCGACAGGTCATTCTGTCCATTCCCCTGTAGCTATGCACCCACCAGAGAGGAGATTCCCAGACTCTCTTGGGAAAGAGGGGGTTCTCTGGGGGTAGGAGCCAGGCTCTCCGGCTTAGTCATGAAGTATGAAAAAGAAGTTGCTTTTCGTTTCTTTCTGGTTTTTTTTTTTTTTTTGAGGTTAATTTGTGCTTTTATTTACCAGTGTAATTTAACTACAGTGGCCTGTGAACTTTTTTGATCTAAAAATATATTTTACATCACAGTCCAACAAACATATATACATAGATAAGATGTATACATATATAAAAGTGAAACAAAAGTTTTGTCAAAAACATCTGCCCTGAGGGTTATTTATTTTTTGAGACCCGCAAAAGAAAGCTTCTTTGATGTTTTCAGCTGCTTCATCTACAGGTTCTTGTAAGCCATGTGGTCATTTAAATGATGACCCCTGAAAAGAGAATGTCCACATCCTAACCCAGGGACCTGTGAATGTGACCTTATTTGGAGACGGGATCTTTGCAGGCAGAGTTAAGGATTTTGAGGGATTTTGAGGTGAGATTAACTGGTTTTTATCACGTGGGCCCTACATCCACGCACAAGTGTCCTTAAACAGTCAGCAAAGGAGTCACAGAGGGGAAGGTCACATGAAGACAGAGGCTGAGACTGAAAGGTACAAAGACGGAAGTCAAGGAATGCTGGCGCGCACCCCCGCCCCCATATGCTAGAAGCGGCAAGAAAGGATTGTCCCCTGGAGACGTGGGAGGGAGCCTGGTCCTGCTAACACCTTGATTTCTGCCTTCAAGCTTCCTCTGGGAAAGAACACATTTTTGTTGCTTTACACCACCCAGTTTGTGGTCATTCGTTGCAGCAGCCCCGGGAAGCTAACACAGATAGCAGGAGTGAGTGGGCAGCTCCAGGCAGTGTTTGCTCCAAGGAGCTGGCAGCGTCCAGACGGGTAGGCTTGTCTGGGAACCCTGGGAACTCAGGCAAGGAGGGAAGAAGAGGGAGATGGGGGGTTAGAGGGGGATGTGAATCAGGACAGGGTGCAGGCAGAGGTCTGGAAAGAGAGAACGCCACAGTGAGGTGTGAGCCTATCTGGGGTCCTGTCCTGTGTCAGGGGGAGGTTTCCAAGGAACTATTCGATAACTGAACAATAGCACAAAATATTATTATAAAGATACGGAAAAGTGACAGTGTAATATCAGTTTCAAATAATTTGGTTCCATTTTTTTCTACACGTAACTTTTCAAACTTAAAAAGTTGAGAGAACAGAGCCCACCACTAGCTTCAACAATCCCCTACAGTCAGCTGTTTCATCTCTCCCTACCCCTACTGAAGATAATCTCAGATATTATAATTTTATTTGTAAACATTTCTGTATGTCTATAAGTAAGAACGCTTTTTTTTTTTTTTTGGCTTCTCTACTTACACATACTGACTCGATGGGCGGTGAAACTGAGTGAACTCCGGGAGTTGGTGATGGACAGGGAGGCCTGGCGTGCTGCGATTCACGGGGTCACAAAGAGTCGGACACGACTGAGCAACTGAACTGAACTGAACTTAGGCATAAGCTCTCTAGTTGAGATCTTAGTTCCCCTCTAGAGAACCCATACCCCCTGTATTGGAAGATGGATGCTTAACCACTGGACCACCAGGGAGTCCCCATAAGAACTGCTAAAACACCACTATTACCAGTTTAAACATAACTGATAAAAATTCCTTAACATTATTATACATTCAATTTATATTGCCTCATAGAGGTCAATTTTGGTTTTACAATTTATTGGTTTAAATTAGGATCCAAACGACATTGACATGTGATTGGTTGATATGCCTTTTAAATCTCCTTTAATCTATGGCTTCCTTCAACTGACTTTTTTTGTTGTAAAATAGCTGTCAAGTTCTGGTTTCATCAGCTAGTAACTGAAGAGGGAGTGATAAATTAGAGGGTCTTCATTTTGTTCCCCGATTTTGGGGGTCTTGGGCAACACACACCAGTGGTGACCCATGCTGTGTGTCCTGATGGAAGGGCACAGGCTGCTCAGGAAGTGGCCTTGCCAAAAACAAAACCACCACAACACCCAGCTCTTAACAGGATCGAACATCTGTCTCTGACTACCATTTACGGCAAATACTGGAGACAGGGGAACAAGTTCAAAGATCCCGCAAAAAGTCAATCTGCAAAATCCAGAGTCCAGAAAATAAATAACCCCGTGTTTTCAACAAATAAATTATGAGACAGGGAAAGGGAGGTAACCTTCAGATTGAAAGCAACTTCAAAGACTTGGCTCTGTTCCCAACCTGTGGACTTTAATGGGATCCTCATTCAAACAAGCAAACGCAAAGTCTGACACTGGCAGGACTGGACACCGCTGGATAGAGATGGTAACGAGGAACCACCCACCGTTTCTCTTTTAAGGTGGCGAAACGGTACTGTGCTGTCAAAAGTCTTTTCTCTTTGAAGTTACATTCTACACACCATGTAGATGAAAAGGAAATGATGTCTTGGATTTGCTTTAACGACAGGATGAGAATCACACTTATTGGATCTGGGCAGTGGGTCCATGTGAGTTCCTCATATTCTGTCCTGTGTGTATGTTCTCAAGTCCCCAAGTGTGCCAAGTCACTTCAGTTGTGTTCAACTCTGTGCCGCCCCATGGACTGCAGCCTGCCAGGCTCCTCTGTCCTTGGAATTGTCCAGGCAAGAGTACTGGAGCGGGTGCCATTCCCTTCTCCAGCGGATCTTCCCAACCCAGGGATTGGGATGGGACCCACATCTCTTAAGTCTCCTGCATTGGCAGGTGGTTTCTTTACCACTAGCACCACCTGGGAAGCCCAACTTCAAGTCTCCATAGAAAATATCATTTAAGGGGGCTTCCCTCATGGTCCGGTGATTAAGACTCCACACTCCCAATTCAGGGAGCCTGGGTTCAAACTCTGGTCAAGGACCTAGATCCCACATAATACAACTAAGAGTTTGCATGCCACAATGAAGAGATCCAGCATGCTGAGACTAAGGATCCCACACGCAGCAACAAAGATCTAAGATCCTGAGTGCCACAAACTAAGACCCATGGAGCTAAACATATATATATATAAATATATTAACATATAATATAATATATTAACATATATATATTAATGGAACTAGCATTTAAAATGTCTTTGGATGTTTTTACATGGTTTTCTGTTATTTTATTAAAAACAGGAGGGAATGGGGCTTGGTGCATCAGATACTGCAGAAACATACCTGAAATGCTACACTTTCTAAGCTTTCTGTTCCACAGCATTTACTGAGCAAATTTCCCCAGGCCATGCTGAAGATTTCTGTGTATGTTCCTTCCTTTAATTCTCGCAATAACTCCGTGAGGTCAGCAGGTATTTGTCCCCATGTTCGGATTAGGAAGCCATTTCCTGTCTCTTTGGTCTCACCCTCTGCGCCAGCCAAATCAGGTGGGTCCAGGGCAGGTGGTGAAACCCGATCCAGGAGCTGACTGCCTGACATGCCCGTGAGAGGCTTCCTCCGCCTCTGAGCTGAGGTGTCCTCCACCGTGAAAGGCAAACTGCATTTCTCACCCAACGCTTACTGAGTCACGCACTGGGCTCGGGACACGGAGGCCAGCATGACAATCCTGCGCTTGAAGCTCAAGGCGTAGGAGAGACCACAGAGTGGGGTCATGGCAATTCTCTTTCCTGCCCGCCTCCTCCACTTCTAAGGCTCCCACCCGGGTCCAGGGCCGCCAGCTCCCCCCACCCCGATTACTGCAGGGGCCTCTGCCTCCACTCTTGCTGCCTTACAATCTTTCTCCTGCACAGTGGTCAGGGCAACTGTCTAAACTGTGAATCACAGGCTTCCCTGTGGTTCAGTGGTCAAGACTCTGCCTTCCGAAGGAAGGGGTGTGGGTTCTATCCCTGGTTGAAAAGCTAAGATCCCACATGCCTTGCAGCCAAAAAAAGCAATACTGTAACAAATTCAATAAAAACTTTAAAAATAGTCCACATCTAAAAAAAAAAAAATTGTGAATTAGCCTGTAGCATGCCCCTGTTAGAACCTTCCAGAAGCTCCTTGCTGCTCTCAGAATAAAATGCAAATGTCCCACTTGGCTTCCTCCCCCTTGTTCATTATACTCCAGAGACAGTCCGTGTTGTCTTCAAATTCAAGGCCCACTGCTCCTTGTGCCTGGAATATTCTCTGAGCAGATCTTCAAGTGTGTGGTTTCTTCTCCTTCAGGTTTCATCTGCCCAGAGATGTCCCCTGACCTCCCTATGCAAAGTCACCTCCCAGTCACTTGACCATTTCCACCTGCTTATTTCCCTGGTGGCTCAGTGGTAAAGAATCCACCTGCCAATGCAGGAGATGTGGGTTGGGAAGATCCCCTGGAGAAGGAAATGGCAACCCACTCCAGTATTCTTGCCTGGGAAATCCCATGGACAGAGGAGTCTGGCAGGCTACAGTCTATGGAGTCGAAAAGAGTTGGACACAACTTAGCAACTCAACAACAACAACATTCCCATGCTAGCAAGCATCAGAAGGAGAGCTCATCTTCTTTAATTGGTTATCAGTGGCCTCTTGCTTTAGAAAATAATCCCAGGGAGGACAGCTGTCTGTCTGGAGGAAGAAAGAACCTAAAAGCTAAGGGCTCAGGCTTGGGAGCCAGCCTGCCTGAGTTTGACTTCTGGGTCTGCCAGTTACTCGCTGGCGAGCTTGGGGGAAGTCACTTCACTTCCCTGTGCCTTGTTTCTCCTCCTGTAACACCGGGGCAACAACAGCACTCACCCAAAAGGACTAAGGTGAGGAGCACCTGGAAGCTGAGCACACTGAACTGCTGGACACATTCACCCCCGATCCTCAGAGCCTGGCACTCAGTAGACAGACACTCAGTAAATATTTGTTGGATAAATTATAATACAGGATAAGAGTAGCAACAGAGATAAGCCTGGAAGAGAGGACGTGGGGGTGGGGAGTGGGTCAGGGGAGGGTTCCTGGAGGAGATGAGGCCTGAGCTGAGACTTGAAGGATGAGTAAGAGGTCACCGAGCTTTGCAGGTGCAGGGTGGATGAAGGGCACCCCAGGCTGGGCTTGGGAGTGAGGGTGGGGAGGACACTGAAGGCCCAGAGGGAAGAAACCGCTCTAGGCAGGCACCGTGGAGTCTCTCTCCCAGGTGGGATCAGGGCTGCGGCCACAAGGGAGGAGATGAGCGGGGAAAACCAGTTGCAGCTGGGCGCCGGCTCTAGAAGGAGAGACCCCGCCCCTGGGACACGGGCACGCGATGTTCCCAAGGAGCTGCCTCGGACACCTACCGCCCAGGAGCGGGAGGCGGCTCTGGGCACGGCCAGATCCCCTCCCGTCCCAGGTTGCACTCTGAGGCTTGCCAACTATTTGCTTGTTGATAAATGTTCTTTACCTGGAGAGGCTGCTCCCAGCACTGGCCGACTCTGGCTCCAGAGCTAAGTGTTTCCCTCCCCAAACCTTCCCTGGAACAGAGGCAAGGCATAAAGACAGAGACCAGCCAGCTTCCCGAAAAGACTGGGAGATGGAGCATCCTAGCTGGGAGCCGAACAACGACAGTGGCACTGGGTAGTAGGGTTTGGGGAAGGGAGAAACCGGAGGACCAACCCTTGAAGCAACAACAACACACGTGTGCCTGAAAAAGTAAACGTGAAAGTCACTCAGTCGTGTCCGACTCTTTGCGATCCCATGGACTATACAGTCTGTGGAATTCTCCAGTCCAGAATACTGAAATGGGTAGCTTATAGCTTCTCCAGGGGATCTTCCTGACCCAGGGATCAAAATGAGGTCTCCCTCATTGTGGGCAGATTCTTTACCAGCTGAGCCACCAGGGCAGCCCAAGAATACTGGAGTGTGTAACTGATCCCTTCTCCAGGGGATCTTCCTGACCCAGGAATCGAACCAGGGTCTCCCGCATCGCAGGCAGATTCTTTACCAACTGAGCTATCGGGAAGCCATATGTGCCTAGAGCTTGGTTTCTAAATCCCATTCTCCAATAAAAGGACTGGAGCTTCTCAGAGAAATAGCTGATTCTAGGACTGGGGCATCTTTTAGTGCCAGAAAGTAAGGAAGTACTAAAACAATAAATAAATGGATGAGGACACGTCGAAGGGACACAGGAGCCAACTGAAGGAGCTCTCAGTGGCCAACACTGGAACATTTTGAGTAATAAAATAAATAGTGAGGTATTGGATTACAACCCAAATATACAAGAGTCCATACTAGTATAAATAAAGGATTGAATAAATAAACAATAGGAGAAGACATTCTGTACAGAAGAATTCCGAATAGGGTCTGCTTCCCCTCTCCAGGAGAAGTGGAGTTTACTCTCTCTTCTCGTGCTGCTTCCCCGACCCCACCCCGCAGAGTGCAGGCTGAACTCAGAGCTCATGACACAGAGCATGGCCAGAGAAGCTGAACACACCCCACCTTAACCAAGGGAGGAGGGTCAACATCACGGGTGGTACTGAGTGGCTAACACTTACCCCCCGATAGGATATGACCAGGAAGCCCTCCACCTCTGTGGTCTTCTTCCCCCAAATCCATCTTATCTGTATAAACCTAGATCAACGGCTTGCTATAAAACACCTGACCAGCACCCTGAAATGGTCACGGTCATCCAGAAGAAGGAAATCTGAGAAAGTATCACAGTCGGAGGAGACATAACAACAGACAGCAACGTGGCCTCTTGGATGGAAGCCTGAGCAGGAAAAGATCATCAGAAAACCGACAAAGCCGAATAAAGTGCTGGGTTTGCTTACTAGTGATGTGGCCATGCTGGCTTCTTACTTTTGATAGATTACATGGTGACTTAAGATGGTATGGATAGGGCAAGCTCGGGGAGGAGTACCAGGGAACTCTGTGCACTCTCTTTGAAACTCTTCTATAAATCCCAAACTACTCCACAATAAAAAGTTAATCTTTAAATTGCTCCTATAAATCTTAGCACGTGCTTAGTACTGTTCTAAGCACTTTATCTATGTAAACTCACTTAATCCCCATGATAGCCTTATGAGGTCATTTCACTATCCTTATTTTCCAGATGAGAAAACTGAGGCCCAGAGAAGCTAAGCAGCATGCCCCCAAACAGAAAAGTCGTTTGTCCGACTCAGTCCTGTCCGACTCTTCGCAACCCCATGGATGGTATGTAGCCCATCAGGCTCCTCTGTCCATGAGATTCTCCAGGCAAAAATACTGGAGTGGGTAGCCATTCCATTCTCCAGGGGACTGTCCCAACCCAGGGTTTGAACCCGGGTCTCCTGCATTGCAGGTGAGTTCTTTACCATCTGAGCCACCAGGAAAGCCCAGCTGGTATTCAGACCCAGGTGGTTTGGTGTCAGGGTCCAAACGCGGCTCATACTTTCCTAAAACTGCAGGGGCTGCGCCTTCAGCACTTGCTAATATGAGGCGGAGAGAATGGAGACTAGGACAGAGTAAGGGAGCCAAAGTGTCTGGGCCCCAACACTGGGAGGGCAGAGAGAGGCACGTGTCCTCTGGCGCTGAGTCTGAGGCTAATTCAGGAAAATGGGCAACCAGTAGGCTGTGGGCCCGAGAAGCAGCATGAGACGGGTGGACCAGGGTCTCTGTGCCAAGGAACCGCCGAGGCTGAAGAAACGGGCTCGGGAGGGGTAGGTGGGGAAGGAAGACGATCTCGATTTCTGATGAGGCGATGAAGTGACGCCAGGTGGGCCTGGCCAGACTGCCACCTCGGCTACTCACCAGGTGTGTGACCTCAGAGCTGTTGCTTAACCTCTCTGAGCCGTGCTGTATCACATAAAACAAGGGCTTGTTGCCAGAGTTAGACTGACTGATTTTATACATGTAAAGGGCTAAGAATAGCGCCTGGACATAAGAAGGGTGCAATAAGTGTTAGCATCATTACTGAAGAATGAGTTCCTTGTGAAATGTTGGTTTAATGAGAGTAATACTGAGTTCATCACTACTGTCAGCCTGTCACGCACATTAACTCATTTAATATTCCAAAGAACCCAGCAGAGTGGGTTCCCAGGGGTGCCAGTGGTAAAGAACCTGCCTGCCAGTGTAGGAGACAAAAGAGACCTGGGTTTGATCCCTGGGCCGGGAGGATCCCCTGGAGGAGGAAAAGGCACCCACTCCAGTATTCTTTCCTGGGAAATCCCAAGGACAGAGGAGCCTGGCGGGCTACAGTCCCTGGGGTTGCAGAGAGTCAGACATGGCTGAGCACGTGCACACACGCACGCAGACAAGGCACTGTTGTCGCCTATTTTATGCAGGAGGAAAATGGAGGCATATCAAGGTTAGGACACTTGCTTGAAGCCACACAGTTGGAAAGACAGAGCAAGGATTTGAACCCAGTGGTCTAACTGCAGAGTCCAGCCTTGACTGCCTCACTAGATTTATTCCCCAGTCACAGCCACACCACAAAGCTATGCGGGCGACACCGGGTGCTGCCTGCCCGCCAGCCATCTTCTGGTCATCTGACCCAAACAGGGCTGGCTTTGTAGGGCACCGTCTTGGCAACATGCAGGCCATCCCCAGGCTGCCTCCGGCCCTGGATCAGGCCAGGAAGTCGCTGGGGGCTCTGTTTAGGGACCACGCTGTGTGCAGAACACACATCTTCGAGCCCTGGGGTCCCACTGAGAGATGCTCACACGAAGTGCCAGGAACCGGGCAGCAGGTCCCAGTGGATCCTAACAGATCCCACTTTTTCAACTCACTCGCACTTCAGGGCATATTCTGACTGAGTAGAAAGTTTTAAGCCATCTGTTTTAAATTACCGTATTACACCTCTCTCTCTTAGCTGTGAGGGTAAAGATGAACTTATAGACACAGACCTCGTTTCAACAACCTTAAGGCAGGCTGCCAGGAGTGGTGGGGCAGGGAGGCTCTGAAGCAAGACCCCCAGAGAGAGGGGTTGGAACCCAGCCTGCAACCAGCCAGCTAGGACGTGTGCTGTCGGTGAGGGGCCAGCACTCAGCCCTTCCACCTGTAGGTCCCTCCTTCTCTGACTCTCACAAAGGGCCAGGTGGGCAGCTCTGCCCGCTCAGGGGGCCTTGACTCCTTGACACGACCTACACCTGCCCTGTGCCTATGCTTTCTGGGGGACAGAAGCAGCAGATTCTCGACAGAGGTTCCCGAGGGTTCATGAGCTGACTGTCACGGGCTGAGGCCACAGTCCCCAGGAGTTTGAAACTGGTAGCCTGTCACCCATCCAAAGCGGCAAGACTCGGCAAAAAGTCCCTTTCTCCAGAGACCTGAAGTATAGGAAATCTGAAGCCCCAGGCCAGGAGGACGCTAGCGCCTTGGGGAAATGGGACTGGCCAAAGCCCGGGCCACTACACCAGGAGGCCTGCCACGAGGCCAGGAGGGGCCACTGGGGTCTCTGCGGCTCGCCTGCCTGTGCCCAGCCTCCCTTCCCAAGTGACTCGCCCGTCGAGTCTGTCCGACGGCTGGGGACAGAGCTGGGCTCTCAGACCCAGGGTCTGGATGATCAGAAGCTGGAGGTGGCGGTGCCGGGAAGGAGGTGGAGATCTGTGGACCACGTGTAAGAGGACCCAGGCTTTCGGAGTTAATGCTGCTCTCGTCCTGCCATCTTCTCAACCCGGGGGTTGTTTGGGAAAATGGTGTTTATGACAAAGGCTTCTAGGGCTCTGTTCTAAGTGCTGACATGAGCTGATTCATTTACTCTACGTGAGACACAGATATGGTTATTGGCCCATCTTAGGGATGTGAAAACTGAGGGCAGTAGATGCTGGGCGTTGGAGGATAACAGCTCATGGCTGCCCCTTCTCCCGCCTCCTTGCCTGGGAAGTTAGGAGACTCCCAGCCGATGCTCCTGGGGGTGGCACACATGCAGGGAGTGACTGATGGGGCCATATGCAAGGGGCTGGCCCCCCGCTTAAGGGAGGACAGCTTTGCGGTGCAGTTTACGGGGATGACGACGCCGGGGTTAGACACTACCTGAGGCCACATCCTCCCTTAGCGCCGTCCTCTTTCCCTACACACTTTCCCTAAAGTGATGCCCTCGGGATGTGATGGGGCCATCAACGCATCCTCTTCTCAGACTCCCTCTAAGAAACCGAAGACAGCAAGGTAGAGACAATTGGGGTGCTGGCTGAGTGCCCGAGCTGGGGTGTGCACCCAGGATGGGGACCCCGGCCTCGGGGGACCCACTGGCTCTCACCTGTAGTTGCAGGGCTCTGCCCCGAAAAGGCAGGCCAGGATCAGCCGCTCGGCAGGGTAGCCCATGGCCACCAGCTCTTGGTTTGGAACCTGTGCGAAGATGTTGGTGGCCTGCAGGGTGTACCACTCCGTCACGGCCTGCGTGGCGCTGCTGAAGTTCCGGAAGGTGCATGTGGTTCCATTGTGGCTGCACTGCAGGAGTGGGCGGCAAGAGGGGTTCCTGTGGGTGGGGCTGCTGCAGGGCCCCCCACCCTGAAAGTCAGGGCAGCCAGGGTGCTGCTAGCTGCCCTTCCTTGGGTAGCACCTTGGTGCTGGGGTGGCCAGTGGCTGGGCCGGTGGGCAGTGTGTTGGCACTCACAGTCACAAGGCTTGGGTTGTCCACTCACATACACAGCACCAGCCACCCCCATATAATATTGCCTCAGGCCTGAGCCAACCCACTTGCACACACATCCACACAGTCAGGTCCACACAGACATCTTTCTAACACCTGCAGTCACACGATGTCCTGGTGTCACAACCACATACACACGTGTCCACATGCCTAGTCACACAAGTGGCCCCACACTCATGCTCACATGGACACGTGAGCAGCAGACACACTTGACCCTCCACTCCCCAACTCCACTCCCAGCCCTCTCCCAGACATCCAGAGGCAGCCCCCTGGAGGCCGGGTGGACCATGAAGGACTCGAGACTTCAGGTTCTGACCCCCTCTCTGATGGGGGAAGATCCTGACCACATATGGGGTATGGGAGGCAATGGAGAGTGTATAGCCCCAGCCTGGGTCCCCAACAAGGGCGGATCATCAGAATCACCAGGAAGCCCATTAACAAGACAGATTCCTGGGTCTGGGCCCAGAACTGCCCTTTCAGATTCTCCAGGAGTTGGGCCCAGGACTCTGTGTAGTTACAGAGCCTCCAGGGATCCTGGGCACAGACAGGGAAACTTCTTCCCACCTGCAGGCTTGCGGGCATCCCAGCAGTCCAGTTATGCTTTGGCAATGACTGTACAGCATAGCTGTGGTTTTCCACCTGCCCAATATTTATGCCCCTGTCTTCTGATAATAAGACAATTCCTTCTTTAGGAAGCCACCCACCCCTACCCCCTCGCTCAGTCCATGTAGTCTGATAGAGGCTGACATCACCCTCAGCTCTCCCCTAGCCAAGACTCAGATTAGTTAGGGAAAGAGACTCCCATTGGACTCACTGGAGAGGGCCCACTGTTTGAGCCGTGCCTGGGGAGGGGGACCCACTTACTAGTCTCATGGCTACTTTGCACCTGTGGGCACTGCAGGGCCTTCCTGGTGCTGGGCTGCTGCTTGCTGAGCCATTGAAGTTGTCCTCAAACAGGTCCAGAACCACCGGGTGGTGGGGGTTCTGCTCGTTGATAAAGACCAGGGGCGTGTGGTGCCAGATGGACAGGTTCAGGGCCCTGGTGGCATTGACTTGGCTGAGCTCGGGACCCAGGATCCTCCCCAGGACTGCCTCCATCAGTGCGTCCAGGTCCTTCAGCAAATGCTGGACTTTGGAGTACCTAGGTGGGGGAGAGGGCCAGTCAGGGGGGCAAGGAGGGCAGCTGCAGAGCAGAGTGGCCGTAGTCCAGTCCCCTCCTACTCCAGCGTGGCTGCCACCTCGTGTGGAAGGCTGCTCCTCCTCATGCCCAGCACCTACCTTGCGACCCACCCACCTATGTGTCCATGCATCCTTCCACAACCTGCTCACTCATTCTTCACCCAGTATTTGGTGAGTATCTACCATGTGCCAAGTACACAGAGGCTGTTACACCATGTGCAAGGCACAGAGGCTATTCTAGCAAACAAGACAGACCAGGTCTCTTTCCCTATGAAATTCTCATGCTACTGAGACAGAATCCTAAGAGCTCCTGGTTATTGATCCCTCACCATGTGTTGGGTGCTAGGTGTTCCCTGCATCTTCTTTGAATTAATTTATAAATAAAATTCTACACTGACCCCCACATGTGGATAAGGAAACTCTGGGAGTTGCTGTGATTTCCTGAGCTCACCCCACTGAAGAAGGCGCAGAGCTGAGAACCTGGGTTTAGTGGGCCCCAGTTGGTATCTGTGGGTGCACAGGGTTTGGATTTCTTCCTCCCAGGAGGGGTATAATATTGGAAGAGGGGCAGATCTGTGACCTTGAAGTTCTAAATCTCCAGCAGCAATTTGGGGAATAGGAGCCAGTTTCAGCAGGGAGAAGACTGTGGGGTTGGGATCCAGGATCTTCTCAGTCCCTGACGTTCCCATACTGGAAATGGTGACCAGTCAGTCCGGCAGAAATGTGTCCACCCCAGTGAGTGTTTCCACCAGGCCCTGGGCGGGGCGGGGGGGGGGGTTCCAAGCCCTGCACCCCTGTCATTACAGAACCCAATTTATCCAAGACCCTGCCCAGAGTGTGGTCTCCAGGGTGGTGTGTGTCAACTCTGACTGGAGGACTTCCTGTAGGAGAGGGCACTAAACCCTGGATATAGGCCCAAATGCTGGTATGAAGGTGGACAGCTGCCAGAGCTGACATCAGTCGCAGGTGCTGACACTGCCTGTTCCCTGATCACCAAACCAGCCACTTTTGTGCGCACAGGGAGGGGAGGACTGGGAATGTGCTGGGTTGTGGGGTGGGGGCTGCTACTATAGCCTGGATGTCTACAGCTGCTGTCAAGCTTGGTAAGATTTGGATTTGAATTCCAGCATGCCACTTAATGGGCTTCCCTGGTAGCTCAGCTGGTAAAGAATCCACCTGCAATGCAGGAGACCCTGGTTCAATTCCTGGATCAGCAAGATCCCCTGGAGATGGGATAGGCTATGTACTCTCCAATATTCTTAGGCTTCCCTGGTGGCTTAGACGTTAAAGAATCTGCCTGCAATGTGGGACACCTGGGTTTGATTCATGGGTTGGGAAGATTCCCTGGAGAAGGGCATGGCAACCCACTCCAGTATTCCTGCCTGGAGAATAATCCCCACAGACAGAGGAGCCTGGTGGGCTACAGTCCATGGGGTTGCAGAGTCGGACACAATTGAGTGACTAAACGCAGCACAGCATGCCACTGAATATCTGTGTGACCGTGGGTAGGTGAACCTCCCTGAGGCTCTATTCTCTCATCTGTGAAATAGTGGGGGATTCAAACATTTACCCTAGAGGATTTTTGGAGGATTCAATAGGGTGAGGCTTATAAGCAGGGTGTGTTATTATAATTATTAAGAGTTTTCTTGAGTAGCTTCAAAGACCCACCCAAGCAAGGAAGAACAGCACTATGACCAGAATGAGGTGACCTTCTGATAACTGGAAATGTAACCAGGAAGTACGATTTGCCTTCCAGGACCTCCTTTTGGACAAGAACGTTTCCTGTGACTCAGACAGGCTGGCTCATTTTTCAGCCCCTTGAATGCACCAGGCTTTGTCTCACCCCAGGACCTTTGCACATACTATGTCCTCCACTTGGAGCACTCTCTTCATTTCACCTGGCTAACGTCTACTCATTTCCTGGGGCATTTTTCTGTGACCCCCTGCCTTTCATCAACCGACTAGGCTGGGTCTCCTTGGGTGTCTCCTTCCTAGGCCTTGCCATCCAGCGGTTAAACTGTGGCAGCTCTGGAGTCAGATAGGACCTGGATTCGAATCCCACAGTTGCTCACTGTGTGTCTCTGGACAAGTTCCCTCACCACTCTGAATCTCCATTTCCTGACCTGTGAACTGGGGCTACTAGAGTAGTGCCCACCCCCCAACCCCAGAGTGGTTGTGTGGATTAGAATGACATGAATTATCCAAAGAACACTCAACATATTGCCTGGCATTTGGGCAATATTATGAAATGCACTCAATGCATGGTTGCTATAGATGGCTGGAGGACTTCCTGTAGGAGAGGGCACTAAACCCTGGATACAGGTCCAGTTTAATCCTCACAATGAGAATGATTTCAATATTTACGGAAGAAAAGACGAATGTCTGTTTTCTCTGGGAGGCTGTGATGAGGACAGGAGGAACTTTGTTTTAGCTACTGATGTATTTCTGGTGCCCCATGACAGTGCCTGGCAATAGTACTGTGTTAGTTGCTCAGTTGTGTTATTCTTTATGACCCCATGGATGGTAGCCTGCCAGGCTACTCTGTCCATGGAATTCTCTAGGCAAGAACACTGGAGTGGGTAAGCCATTCCCTTCTCCAGGAGTTCTTCCCAACCAAGGAATCAAACCTGCATTTCAGGTGGATTCTTTACTATCTGGGCCACGAGGGAAGCCCCAGTAGTAGGTGGCAATAGTAGGCGCTCAATAAATCCATATTGAATCAATAAATAGGCACTAGTGTGACTGAAGGGACCACCAGGTATTTTGGGGGGTTCTTTTTAAGCTGAGGAGGTTTATGAATTTTGAATCTTACTTGCTGCAAAGAGGGAAAGAGACAGAGAGAGAGAAAGAAAAAGGAGGACATGGGAAAGAAGCACGGAAAATGAAGGGAAGCAGCCTTGCAGAGACCAGCCGTGCTCCAGGGACCACCTACTGGAAGGGGCTGGCGTTGCAGATGGTGACGGCGGGGAAGTCCATGGTCTTGAAGCCGATGGAGAGGGAGACGCTGACCTCCCAGTTCAGGTAGGTCTTGATGAAGAGGCCCCACTGCCAGCAGACGAGGGAGGTGAAGAGCAAGGTGAGCACGAACCACATGGCCTTCTTCTTGGGCCCCTCGCAGATGATGCGCTTGGGGCCGTGGGTGTTGGTGTTGTCACAGTACCACACCAGCAGCTCCTTGTATGTGTAGCCGGGGCCCTTCTGCAGCCGATGCAGGCCCTTGAGCAGGTACTTCTTCACATGCATCGTGGCTCCTGCAGAGACAGCCGTGAGAGCCACATCAGATACCATGTCAGCTTCACGCCCCAGGATCTCCCAGCTGTGACCAGAGCATGGGCACTGGAGACAGGCAAGCTGGCCCTCCCTCCATTCCTCCCCACCTCCCTCCCTTCCGTCTTGCCATTTATCATCCAGCCAGCTGGGTGCTAAGTCACTAACGTCATGTCTGATTTGGTGTGACCCTACGAATTGTAGCCCACCAGGCTCTTCTGTCCATGGGATTCTCCAGGCAAGAATACTGGAGTGGGTTGCCATGGCCTCCTCTAGGGGATTTTCCCGACCCAGGGATCCAACCTGAATCTCTTACAACTCCCACATTGGTAGGTGAGTTCTTTACCACTAGCGCCCACCCCAACACCTTTATTAAGTGCCTACTGTATGCCAGGCACTTAATTAGCCCCTCTGAACTCAATGATGAGCAAAATGGACATGGTTTCTTCCCTCTGGGAATTTCCAGCTTAGTGGACAAGTTACTTAAACTCTCAACTTCTTAGGTTCTCCGTGTGCAAAACAGGGACAGCTGTACCTAGTTTTTACACAGTTGTGAGAGGGTGAAACTGACTGATGCCTAAAAGGTGCTAAACACAGTGCCCAGCACAGACTAAGTGTTGGCCGCCTTTACAGCTGCTGTCAGTGCTGGGACAGACATCAGTCATATAACCCATCAGAATGAGAAGTTAGGAAGTGTGACAGGAAGGATGGGGACCCTGAGCACCCAGAGGCAGGAGACGGTGGTGGTGAAGAATGAGGACTCTGGAGCGAAATGCCTGGCTTTGAATCTCAGCTCTGCTACTTTGTAGCTGGGTGACTTTGAGCAAATCACTTTCTCCGTGGCTCAGTTTCCTCGTCTTATAAAATGGAGATAATAACGGTCCCCACCTCACAGGGTTGCTGTGAAGATTGAAATGAATGAAAATACAGAGTGTCGATTAAGGCCTGGCACCCAAGCGTCAGCTACCATTGTTACCAATAAATACCACTCCTCCTAAGTCTGGGAGTGAGTTCTTAGAGGAGTTGAAGGGGAGGGCAGGAGAGGAATGATGAGGGGCAGCGGGCAAGGCCTTGTGGGCCAGGCTGAGGATCGGGGTTTCAGCGGCGGTGAGACACTGTGAACTCTGCAGTGTGAAGAGATCGCCCAGCTGCTTGGTGGAGACGGACCGGAGTGGGTGAGGGTGGTCCAGGCACACTGGGAGCTAGCTGAGGTTCAGCCAACAATGGGAAACCTTCCGAGACTATTTCCCACCTGCATGAGCAGACAGGGCTCTCGGGATGTTAACCAAGAAACTTGTCAAAGAGCCTGGCAGATGATGGCATCTCAGGAAATATCTGCTTCCTCCTCCCTTCTCTCTAGATACAGAGCTGGAATTGGCTGCAGGAGCACCCCAGCCCCATCCCTGGAGCCCCAGCAGGCCAAACTTCCTTTGTGAAATTGTCTTGACTCCCTGGGCTGGAATGATCCCTGCCTTCCTCTCAGAGCCTCTGTCTCTTTAGGGGCTCTGCAGTGAGCAGGGCGGTCCTACTTCCCAGAACCCCCTTCCCCGGCTCTGATGTTCCCACATGAACCCCTCCTCCAGGCTCAGTGGGTGTGGGTGGCCAGGCCACCATGCCTAGCTCTGGGGCAGGGGTCTCGTACAACCCCAGTTTGGGCCATTGGAAGGAAATGGCAACCCACTCCAGTGTTCTTGCCTGGAGAATCCCAGGGACGGGGGAGCCTGGTGGGCTGCCGTCTATGGGGTCGCACAGAGTCGGACACGACTGAAGCAACTTAGTAGTAGTACTTTATACTGGAGTAACTGAGGAAGTGTGGGCTTGCCAGGCGGCTCAGTGGGTAAAGACTCTGCCTGCAATACAGGAGATAAAGGAGACGTGGGGTCAGTCCCTGAGTCAGGGAGATTCCCTGGAAGAGGGCATGGCAACCCACTCCAGTATTCCTGTCTGGAGAATCTCCCCACAGACAGGGGAGCCTGGTGGGCTACAGTCCATGGGGTCACAAAGAGTCAGACACAGCTGAAGCGACTGAACGCACATGCATCCAACCGAGGCAGCAGCCTCCCTTTCAGCTAAGACTACTAAGCTGGTGGTATCTGGCATCACAAATGGGGAGACTGCCTGAAAAGAGAGCCAACCCAGAGGAAAGCAGAGCCATGAGACCGAGGTTTCTGACAACATCACTTGAACACCTAGATCCAGCCATTGCTAAAGCCATTTATTCCTGGACTCAGCAGATACGGGAACCAGTAAATTTCCTTTCTTACTCATGCTGATACAAACTGGATGTCTGTCATTTGTAACCAATTGAGAAAGAAATTCTTCCCTTTCCACTCTGTGTCATACTTACTCGTCCTGTGGCTTGTCACACTCTTGACGTCATAAGCCCCCCAAGGGTAGCAATGCTGTATTCCCGACAAGCCCAGCACAATGCCTGGGACACCACTGAATATTGAGATGAATGATGCCAGACCTTGATATCTAAACAGAGATCTTAAACTTACCCAAGCATGCTCACTGCTGACCTAATTTTCTGACACAGTAACACTTCTCACCTTCCTGGTCAAAGCACTAAGGGCTGTACCCGCTAACTCCACTGTCTCTGCTCTCTGATGGGATTCAAGCTCCATGTGCCTCTCCAGGCTATCATGGCTGGAGGACAGATGTTCACAGACTAAGCCAATCCCTCTTTTTCCCAGAGAACCCATTCCCTGCTATGGAATAATAAAGTAATATTATAATAACAACTATGAGAATAACATCAAAGTACTGAGTATTTACCATGATCCAGGCACTGCAATGTTCTTCTTATGTTACTTCATTCCTATATATTATAATCCACAACCCTAAACCTGGAAAGAACTGGGGCTTTGTCTGTCTTGTATGGTCCAGCACCCCAAGGCCCAAGAGGTGAAGAATACATTAGGCTCCAATAAAAAGTTGTGGAAGAAATTGATCCAGGGTCTCTCTGATATCTACTCTCCTGCATTCTCCTTTAACCATTCTGATTTGGTCAAGAAGAAAGTCTTAGGTCACTAACATCTGTCTGAAAGTGAAAGTGTTAGTTGCTCAGTTGTATCCAACTCTTTGCGTCCCCATGGACTGAAGCCCACTAGGCTCTTCTGTCCATGGAATTCTTCAGGCACGAATACTGGAGTGGGTTGCCATTCCCTTCTCCAGGGGATCTTCCTGACCCAGGGATCGAACCTGGGTCTCCTGCACTGCAGGCAGATTCTTTACCATCTGAGCCACCAGGGAAGCCCATCCATCTAAGCCCCTCTAATTTCCCAGTTTAACAGTGAGACCTCAAGCTCAGAGCCTTGTCAGGCAACGGTTGTTGTTGAGTCATTAAGTCGTGTCCTACTCTTTACCACACTATGGACTGTGGCTGCCTGGTTCCTGTGTCTTCCGCTATCTATCTGGTATCAACAACATTCTGTTTTCACTGGGCTTCTTTTTTTAATTTAAATTTATTTTAATCGGAGGCTAATTACTTTACAATATTGTATTGGTTTTGCCATCAACATGAATCCACCATGGGTGTACACGTGTTCCCCATCATGAACGCCCCTCCCGTCTCCCTCCCCATACCATCCCTCTGGGTCATCCCAGTGGACAAGCCCCAAGCATCCTGTATCCTGCATCGAACCTGGAGTGGCGATTAGTTTCACATGTGATATTATACATGTTTCAATGCCATTCTTCCAAATCATTCCACCCTCTCCCTCTCCCATAGAGTCCAAAGACTGTTCTATACATCTGTGTCTCTTTTGCTGTCTCGCATACAGGGTTATCATTACCATCTTTCTAAATTCCATATATATGCATTAGTATACTGTATTGGTATTTTTCTTTCTGACTTACTTCACTCTGTATAACAGGCTCCAGTTTCATCCACCTCATTAGAACTGATTCAAATGTATTCCTTTTTGATGGCTGAGTAATACTCCATTGTGTATATGTACCACAGCTTTCTTATCCATTCATCTGCTGATAGACATCTAGGTTGCTTCCATGTCCTGGCTATTATAAACAGTGCTGCGATGAACACTGGGATACAACATCACGCATTATCAGAGAAATGCAAATCAAAATCACAATGAGGTACTATTTCACACCAGTCAGAATTGTTGCGATCCAAAAGTCTACAAGCAATAAATGCTGGAGAGGGTGCGGAGAAAAGGGAACCCTCTTACACTCTTGGTGGGAATGCAAACTAGTACACCCACTATGAAGAACAGTGTGGAGATTCCTTAAAAAACTGGAAATAGAACTGCCTTATGACCCACCAATCCCACTGCTGGGCATACACACCAGGGAAACCAGAATTGTAAGAGGCACATGTACCACTGGGCTTCTTTTTAAGAGGGATCTTCTGTTAATAAACAAGAGATACTGGCTTTTCCTTTAGGTTCATAGATACACGTAAGTTAAAAAAAAAAGAGAGAAATTGATTTAAAAACATTGATTAAACAATAGTATTACACGCAATAAGAACTGTGAATGGTAGGTAAATAACAGAAGTTTGTTGAATACTGTCTTATCTAACTAGTCTGGGACATTAGCCAAGTTAAAATCAATAAACGCTATAAACAACTTTATGTTGTTCTTGTCAGATTTCACCTCTTGAGTGATAGGTGGCCTGTGTTTGGAATGTATACACACCTTGTGTAGAAAGGTTTGAATTAGCTTATAGCTTAAACCAACCCAAACAAGCCTAGTGGAGACCAAGTCCAGGTATGAACTCGGGAAGAGCGGATGCAGTCAGTCATGCTTCAAGAGTCACAGATGATTATCTACACCTTGTCCCTGAACTTGTGGTAACATTCCTGGCAGCAAATGCAGAAACAATAAATGCTGTGTACAGCCATTTCTGTTTTCTTCTAAGAGAAAACATCTGCTCACTTTCAGACATGAATTGCACTGGAGATTTGACTCAGTGTCCTAGGGGATGGATAATGAGAAACCCAGTGTGTGTCTCTACTTATTATTTTGACAAAAGACACATAAATATTGATACTATTTAATATGGTCAATTCTTCTGAACCCTCCATTCGATGTTGCAAATGGATGACCCATGAGCTGTACGGGGTTTGCACAAGTTTTTGTTGTTGTTAGCACATGTGTGCATGCTTAGTCACTCAGTTGTGTCCAATTCTTTGCAGCCTCATGGACTGCAGCCCACCAGGCTGCCCTTTACATGGGGATTCTGCAGGTAAGCATACTCGAGTGGGTTGCCATGCCCTCCTCCAGGGGATCTTCCCTACCCAGGCATTGAACCCAGGTCTCCTGCATTGCAGGAGGATTCTTTATCATCAGAGCCACCAGGGAAGCTGGACAGCATTTTAACAAATATATAATTTCCCTCTGTAAATAACAGTTTTGTTGAGATAGAATCCACATACTATATAACTCACCCATTTATAGTGTAGATTCAGTGGGTTTTAGTATATTCACAGAGTTGTTCATCCATCACCACAATATATTTTTAAACATTTTCACCTCCCCCTGAAAGAAACTGTACCCATCACCAGTCACTCCCCACTCCTTCCTCTACCCTACCCCACCTCCAGGCAACCACTAATCTATGTTCTGTCTCTATAGATTGCCTATTCTGGACATTTCATATAAATGGAACTATATATTATCTGGTATTTTGTGACTGGTCTTTCTCTTAGCATAAAGTTTTAATTTTCATGATGCCCAGCTTGTCCATATTTCCTTTATTGTTTATGCTTTGGTATGGTATCTAAGAATTCATTGCCTAACTCAAGGTCATAAAGAGTCATTCCTATGATTTATTCTAAGAGTTTTATAGTTTTAGATCTTACTTTGAGGTCTTTGACCCAGTTTGAATTAATTTTTGTATATGGTGTGAGGTAGGGGTTCAGTTTCATTCTTTCACATGAGGATAACCACTTACGCCAACACCAAGACTATTCTTTCTCCTATTTAACTGTCTCAGTGCCCTTAGTGGTTTTTTTTTTAAATTATTTAATTTAAAGAAAACTTATTGAGAGGTGGGAGGGAGGCTTAAAGTGGGAGGGGACATATGTATACGTATAGCTGATTCATGCTGTCGTATGGCAGAAACCAACACAATATTGTAAACCAATTATCTTCCAATTAAAAATAAAAAGATTTTCAGAAATAAATAAATTAAAAAATAAAGAAAACCTAAATAAGTGGAGATATTCATGGATCACAATTCTCAATGATGATCAGATGTCAATTAACCTCAAATCAATCTGTAGAATTAATGCAATTTAAATCAAAATCCCAGCAGACATTATGTAGAAATTGACAAGTGATTCCAAACATTACATGGAAAAGTAAAAACACTAAAATAGAAAAAAAAAAAAAACTTTTGAAAAAGAACAAAGTTGAAGGACTTAACTTACTATAAAGTACAGTCATCGAAACAGTGCAATATTGGTGTGATGACAGGCGTCCTAATAGAGATACTAGTCGCTGGGATGGAATAAACTCTAGTATTAGACCTAGAAAGGTGCCAAGGTAATTCATGCAGAATGGATAATCTTTTCAACAAAAAATATGCTGCAATAATGGATATCTTTATAAGGAAAAGGAATCTCAACTCCTACTTCACACTTAAGATTGACTTGAAATGGATCTGAGACCTAAATACATGTGCTAAAACTGTAAAACATCCAGAAGAAAGCAAAGAGAAAAAAAACTGGTGCAATCCTGGGGTAGGCAAAAGACCTTTTAGATAGAACACTAATATTACGAATGATAAAAGAAAAAAAAATTGTCCTTTATTAACTAATTAATTCTTCTGCTTTTCAAAGCACTTACAAGGAAATGCAAGAGTAAATCACTGGGAGAAAATCCTTGTATGTCTGACAAAGAATATGTATGCAGAATACATAAACAACCCCTACAGCTCCACAATAAGACAACCCCTTCCCTCCAAAAGGGAAAAAGATGAAAAAAAAACCTTTCATAAAAGAATATATATATGAATGTCTCATAAGGGCCTGAAAAGATGCTTAACATCATTAGTCACTGGGGAAATGCAAATCAAAACCACAGTGGGATACCATTTCTCACCCACTTGAAGGACTGACAGTATCTAGTGTTAGGGAAGATGTTGAGGAATCGGACTCTCCTACATGATTGGCTGGAATGCAAAATGGTACAGTCACTCTGAAAAACTTTGGCAGTTCTCATAAAGTTAAACAGGCACTGATCATATGACCTTGCAGGGCCCCTCTTATTTGTCCAAGGGAGCCAAAAATAGGCTCACACAATGATGTGCACATATATACTCATATCAGCCTCGTTCATTAATAATCCCAAACTGGAAACAAACAACTGTCCACCAACAGGTGAGTGAATAACCTGTTTCCTATCTATACAATGGAATACTATTCAGTAATAAAAGGAACCAACTACTGATACATACAATGACATGGATGGATATTTTTTTAAAAAGCTATTATGCTGAGAAAAAGAAGCTAGACACAAAAAGGGTGCATACCATACAATTCTATTTATATGAAGCCCTGGAAAAGACACAACTAACCACAGTGACAGAAAGCAGAACAGTGATTTTCTGGGCCTGATGTGAATAGTGGATCCACCCAAAGTGTAAACCAGGGAGCCTTTAGGAGGCGATGCAAATATTCTATATTTCGAGTGAGATGGTGGTTAATTAGATCTATGCATTTGTAATAACTCATCAAATGTTCAGAGAAGGAGATGGCACCCCACTACAGTACTCTTGCCTGGGGAATCTCATGGGCAGAGGAGCCTGGTAGGCTGCAGTCCATAGGGTCACTAAGAGTCAGACGTGACTGAGCTACTTCATTTTCACTTTCATGCATTGGAGAAGGAGATGGCAACCCACTCCAGTGTTCTTGCCTGGAGAATCCCAGGGATGGGAGAGCCTGGGGGGCTGCTGTCTATGGGGTCGCACAGAGTCAGACACGACTGAAGCGACTTAGCAGCAGCAGCAGCAGCATCAAATGCTATACTTGAAATGGAAGTGTTTTGTCTGTAAATTACATCTAAATAAAATTTTAACAAAACATTTAAATCCATGCCATCTCAAAATTATGCAAGTTCACATTAAAAAAAAAATAAAGATTTTCTTCAACTTTTAAAAAATCAGAAAGATTTGATAATTGTCCCCACATGGCAGTTTCTTCTAGAAAAGCCTTCCTTAGCCTGTGCTCCCCAGTTCACCCCAATTCTCCCCATTTTTCTATTTTCTTATACTCAGCTCAGCTCACTTCACTCTTTTTTTAATTCCCTGCCTTGGCTTATGTGGACTTCTGATTCTGTGACCTCTATAAATTGTAGGTCAGATGCTATCATTAAAATCCCCTGTACTTAATTTTGTAGCAAAACCTCAATTATCCAAGATTATCAGGGAATAAGCGTTCTGGGTAGCTGGATTTTTATAGTTAATTGAAGGTTAACCTGAAAATGGACTGGACTCTGGATATTGAAAAAAATCTTTCATGTTTCTGCCTCTTTAGCCTCAGGGCATGACTGACTCTTTGTTCTTGAGAACTTAGCCAGGTCAGAGCGATTGATGGGGCTCACTGTACCAGGCTGGAGAGGGTGAAGGAGAGCTTTCGAGGGGCAGTTGGAATTGCTCCAAGGACCAGGACAGTCCCTGGATGTCATTTTTGTTCATAAATGCAAATATGCCCATTCCAGACACCTAGATTTTGGCCTGTAAATACCATTCTCAACTAAAACGAACCAGGGCTTCTTAGAAAAACTGCTGATACGAGTTTTGATGCAGGAAATGTACAAGATGAGCCTGAGGTCTCTTATTATACCAGGAAACAAAGGAAGCTGTCAAAGACTACTTGTTGCTGTCGTTTAGTCGCTGAGTTGTGTCCCTTCTTTTGTGACCCTGTGGACTGTAGCCCACCAGGCTCCTCTGTCTATGGCATTCTCCAGGCAAGAATACTGGTGTGGGTTACCATTTCCTTCTCCAGGGGATCTTCCTGACCCAAGGATTGAACCCGTGTCTCCTGAATTGACAGGTGAACTTTTTACTACTGAGCCATTAGGGAAACCCCATCAAAGACTACTCGGGTGGGTCAAAGGACTCCTTAAGGGATTTTTACTGGCAAAGATGGGACAATTTGAACATCTTTAAAAAGAAAGTATGGGATTAATTGAAATATATTAAATGCATAAAAACCCATGAGTTCATAATAATACTGAAAAAAAGAGGGAGTAAGTAGAACATTAATGTTATTTATAAATGTCATTAATGAATGGGTCCCCTACAGGTTGTTGCACCTACATTAGGGGCACTAGCAGATATTATATGTTCAATAAATTCCTTGATTTTCTGCAAGGATCTGTAAAGTTGAAAACCCAGCCTGTTTCTGTATGGTCCTTAGGCTCAGAATACTATTTATGTTTTCAATGCATGCACGCATGCTAAGTCGCTTCAGTCGTGTCCAACTCTGTGTGACCCCATAGACCCACCAGGCTCCTCTGTCCACAGGATTCTCTAGACAAGAATACTGGAATGGGTTGCCGTTTCCTTCTCCGATGTTTTCAAAGAGTTAAAAAAAAAAAAAAAAAAAAAAACAGAACATGCAGTGTCTGTGGCCCACAAAGCCTTAACTATTAACTATATCTGGCCCTTTACAGAAAAAATTTGTCAAAATCTGATTTACTGTGTCCTATATGTTTGCATTAAATAAGAAGAAATCCTTAAACTTGGTTTTCATATAAGTATTTGTAAGTTTGATTTCATTATTTGCCCCCCAAATACCTGCTAATTCAATGTTTCCCAAATGTCAATCATTTGCATACCACCTGAACGGTTTTCACTAAATCCCTATAGCACTTGTCTCATTAGTCACTTAATAGATAACATCATCTGAATTCACCTTTTTTCCTTGAAAAAATTCACCCTCATCCTGAGCAACACTGTGCCTGTGGATGTTTGATGTGCTAAGCCATTTTTTTCTTAATACATGTTAGAATAGTTCTATGATTTTAAAAAAGGGTTCCTATCAAAAGACTGGCTTCCCTGGTGGCTCAGATGGTAAGGCATCTGCCTGCAATGTGGGAGACTCAGGTTCGATCCTTCGGTTGGGAAGATCCCCTGGAGAAGGAAATGGCAATCCACTCCAGTATCCTTGCCTGGAAAATCCCATGGATGGAGGAGCCTGGTAGGCTACAGTCCATGTGGTCGCAAAGAGTTGGACACAACTGAACGACTTCACTTTCATTCAAAAGATTAAAACCATCTTCTTTACGACTCTGGAGGAAATGCTCTGTTGACTGTTTTCTGCCCACTTGGAGCATACCCTCTCTCTCAAGCACTTCCTCCTGTGTCTTTCAGGTATGTTGGGGTAGCCAGAATTATGCCCATTTCACAGAGACGGTAGCCAGAGTACAGAGACACTTACGGTCACAGTGAGTCAGGCTGATCTGGAAATAGAAGCCTGGTCACCTGCCTTCTAGGCACCTCTCACCACACTCTTGACGGGATCTCTTGCTTCTGTTCTGGTGGGTGCTGGAAAATCTGCAATGTAGCAATCGGCTGTCTCCTCCGTATGCACTTATGGACCTCCTTCACCCAAGGCTGTAGTTCACAGGCCTCTAGGGGTCCTTCCATAAAGCCAAATAAAGCAGTGTGGTTGATAAGATAAAACCTTAGAACAGTGGCTCCGGGGTGGGATAGGGTAGGGGGAGCTGTGGGTGGGGGTGGGGGTAGCAAAGCGGGAGGGGTAAGAGAGGGGAAGAGGATTAACAGGAACAAACTACTAGGTATGAAATAGATAAGATACAAGGATGGGAATATAGCCAATATTTTATAATAGCTTTATATGGAGTATAATCTATAAAAATATTGAATCACTATGCTGTATACTTGAACCTAGTCTAATAATGTAAGTCGACTGTACTTCAATAAAAAAAATATGTGGCCCCCCCAGTCCTCTAAGAGAGAAGGATGCAATGGTCCTATTTGAGCTGCTCAGAGATGGGGAATGCTGCCAAGGTCTATCATTAAGTGAGAGATAAGAAAGGGCAGAACCATATATAAAGCAGGGGTGCATTTGTGTAGAAAAAAGAGAACTAGCATAGAGATATTTAGCTGTGTGTGCACAATCCACCTCCAAGGGGACATGCAACCAAGTCCTGACATAAACTGCTTTCGAGAAGGGGAACTGGCGGCTTCCCTGGTGGTCCAGTGGTTAAGCTGTTTTGCAAAGTAGGGGACACCAGATCAACCCCTGGTCTGGGAAGATACCACATGCCCTGGGGCAACTAAGCCCGGGGGCCACAACTACTGAGCCCACGTGCAGCAACTGCTGAAGCCCCTGGGCTCTAGAGTCCGGGCTCTGCAACAAGAGAGGCCCCGGCAGTGAGAGGCCTGCACACCACAAGCTGAGAGTAGCTCCCACTCTCCGCAACTAGAGCAAGCCCGCACACGGCAAGGAAAACCCAGCGCAATCAAAACTAAGTAAATAAATTACTTAAAAAAACAAAAGGGGAACTGCATGGTTGGGGGCACAGGCAGGGAAGGAGGTTTTTAAAAATGCACAGAGCGGGGGAAGGTGAGGGTGGCGTTAATTGAGAAAGTAGCCTTGACATATATACACTATTCTGCGTCAAACAGTTAGTGGGGAGTTGCCAACACAGGGAGCCCAGGCTGGAATTCTGGGATGACCTACAGGGGCGGGGTGGGGGAAGGAGGAGGAGGCTCAGCAGGGAAGGGATATATATATACATATATATATATATGTATGTGTGTGTGTGTGTGTGTGTGTGTGTGATTATGACTGATTCGAGTTGTACAGCAGAAGTCAATACAAAATTGTAAAGCAACTTTCCACCATTAAAAATAAATAAAATTAAATAAAAATAAGTTACTTCTTTGGCACCTTTTATAAAACTCAACATTCAAAAAACTAAGATCATGGCATCCANTGTGTGTGTGTGTGTGTGTGTGTGTGATTATGACTGATTCGAGTTGTACAGCAGAAGTCAATACAAAATTGTAAAGCAACTTTCCACCATTAAAAATAAATAAAATTAAATAAAAATAAGTTACTTCTTTGGCACCTTTTATAAAACTCAACATTCAAAAAACTAAGATCATGGCATCCAGTCCCATCACTTCATGACAAATGATGGGGAAACAATGGAAACAGTGACAGACTTTATTTTCTTGGGCTCCAAAATCACTGCAGATGGTGACTGCAGCCATGAAATTAAAAGACGCTTGCTCCTTGGAAGAAAAACCATGAACAAACTAGACAGCATATTAAAAAGCAGAGACATTACTTTGCCAACAAAGGTCCGTTGGCAAATGGTTTTTCCAGTAGTCATGTATGGATGTGAGAGTTGGACTATAAAGAAAGCTGAGCACTGAAGAATTGATGGGTTTGAACCGTGGTGTTGGAGGACTCTTGAGAGTCCCTTGGACTGCAAGGAGATCAAACCTGTCAATCCTACAGGAAATCAGTACTGAATATTCATTGGAAGGACTGATGCTGAAGCTAAAGCTCCAATACTTTGGCCACCTGATTCAAAGAACTGACTCAGTGGAAAAGACCCTGATGTTGGGAAAGATGGAAGGCAGGAGGAGAAGGGGACGACAGAGGATGAGATGGCTGGATGGCATCACTGACTCTATGGACATGAGTTTGAGCAAGCTCAGGGAGTTGGTGATGGACAGGGAAGCCTGGCATGCTGCAGTCCATGGGATTGCAAAGAGTCAGACACAACCGAGCAACTGAACTGAACTGATATTTTGGATCATATCAATGTCTAATCTATTCATTTATTCAGTCAGGAAATATTTATTAAGCACCTACTGTGTACTCAGCACTGTTCCAGGCATCCAGAATCCATCAGTAAACAAACAGTAAGAAATCCCTACCTTTGTGTACTCTACATGCTCCCAGGANATATTTTGGATCATATCAATGTCTAATCTATTCATTTATTCAGTCAGGAAATATTTATTAAGCACCTACTGTGTACTCAGCACTGTTCCAGGCATCCAGAATCCATCAGTAAACAAACAGTAAGAAATCCCTACCTTTGTGTACTCTACATGCTCCCAGGAGGCAGAAAAAAAAATTAAAGAAGCAATTTTAAAAGTTATGCTAATCAGAGTTAGGTGTAAAAAAAAAAAGTCAATATGGCACCATTCCATTCAGAAAGATGCAAATGTTTCATAATACCAGGTATTGACTAAGCCTATGTGCCTATGGGGTCTAAGCTGGCGCAGTCACTAGCGAGTAGTCTGGCAGTCTCTATGACATTTAAAATGTGATAGCCAGGACACAGCAGTTGCATTTCTTGTGTGGGTGTCTCTATGCGCTTATATGCATGGGTGCTCACGTGCGTGTGTACGAGTATGTGCATGTGTGCACATACACACGGAAGGACAGCGATTGCAACACTGTAATACCCTCAAACTAGAAACAACCTAACCTCCAGAGTGAAAAGCTGCTGGAGGGGGGATGGGGTGCCAGCTGCTAACCGCAAGAGCTATGAGAGCAAAGCAAGAAAGAACAGGCTTATTACGGGATTTGGGTGCAGAAAAAGGCTGGACTAGAGCAGTTCCAACAGGTGTGCCTGGAGTGAGTGCTTCAGGTGAGCTTAAGTGTTGATGTTCTTGGTCTCTGGATGATGGGTCTGGCCTGGAGCTGCAGGAGTATCCACTCCCATCACCAGCAGGCATAAGACGCCTCGGCCCTTTACCTTTGTGCTGGATACAAACATGTTCATTCTCTATGTTCCATGAGAAGTTGGAAGGCCCTGATTTAGAAGCACTTTCATGTTCATTCTAGCCCTGAAATGCTAAGAATTTAAGGCTCTGTCGTGCTGAGGTCACGTCTGAGTCCTCGATCTCCTCTGCTATGGTGTTGAGGCAGTGACCATACTCCCGTACCCTGTGGAGATGTCCTTTGGGGGGTCACTGCCCCACACTTTGGGGAGGTGTCTGGGGTGGTGTGGGGTTGCTGTAGGTGTCCCACTGTTTCACTCCATGGTGAGGTGATGGTGGAGTCACCCTCTCATCCTACAGGGCAGGGCAATGACAGATTCCCACCCACAACACTGAGGAGCGAACCCTGGGGCTTTGACAGGCCACCAAGTGCCCAGTGTTAAGGACCCAGAAGGGGCTTACTTTCTCATCAGGGTCAGAAGGGGGAGGGCTTGCGAGTCAGTCCCCACTTAGGCTCTGGTTCTGTTACTTCCTCCAGTGGGCAGGGGCTCAATGAATAGCAACAAGAGGTTGGCCTTTCAGAGTCTTAATTTTCTCATCTGTGAGTGAAAGTATTAGTTGCTTAGTTGTGCCTGACTCTTTGCAACCCCATGGACTGTAGCCCACAGGCTCCTCTATCCATGGAATTCTCCAGGCAAGAATACTGGATTGGGTTGCCATTCCCTTCTCCAGGGGATCTTCCCGACTCAGGGATCAAACCTGGGTCTCCTGCAGTGCAGGCAGATTCTTCACTGTCTGAGCTGCCAGGGAAGCCCATTTCTCATCTGTTAAGTGCGTATAATAGTACTTATGCTTTCTAGATTATTGTCAGGATTCAATGAGATAATATTTGGGAAGCACTTTGCACAGTGCCTGCACATAAGAAGTCTTGATAAATGGTAAATGCTATTATTATTATTATTATTTTACTATTATATGCAAGGAGCTGGAGAAAGAAATGGCAACCCACTCCAGTATTCTTGTCAAGAGAATTCCATGGACAGCGGAGCCTGGTGGGCTGCTGTCCACAGGGTCGCAGAGTCGACACAACTGAAGCGACTTAGCATGCATGTATGCATTGGTTAAGGAAATGGCAACCCATTCCAGTATTCTTGTCTGGAGAATCCCAGGGACAGAGGAGCCTGGTGGGCTGCCATCTATGGGGTCGCACAGTTTCGGACACGACTGAAGTAACTTAGCAGCAGCAGCAGCAGCAGCATGCAAGGAGCAGAATTATTCAGAATTAACCAGAGTATTCAGCCTGAGTTGTTGAGACTGTCTTTTGTAGGGAAATGGCCAGCCTAGAAGGGGCTCCCAGGCTCTGCTTCCTGTGGGACTGAATCCTTTCCTGACAGGGAAATCCTACGGTCCCCAAGGTTTCTACTGATCCCCAAAGACCCCATAGATGGCAGCAGGCTTTCCCAGACAATTCCTAGGAACAGCTGTACCTAAACCCAGGCTGCCTGGCACTGGCAGCCACGCACACAGCTCGTGTACACAGACCATTAATACTGGCCACTGAGACCACTTTCTACGCTTTTCCCATATGAAAAAAGATCCATGGAGCTGAGGGTCCCTCCCTGAAATAGAGCCTTCATCTCCTCAGCAGGTGCTAGTCCTGGCATGCCTCTCTGAGGGACAGTGAGAAATCTGAGGGATCAAAAACATCTCTGTGAGGTACTGCCCTGGTGGCACTGTGGATAAGAATCTGCCTGCCAATGCAGGGGACACGGGTTTGATCCCTGATCTGGGAAGAGTCCACACACTGCAGAGCAACTGCGTCCATGCACCGCAGCTACTGAGCCGGTGAGCCTAGAGCCTGTGCTCTGCAGCAAGAGAAGCCGCTGCAATGAGAAGCCCACACGCAGCAAGAAAGAGTAGCCCCTGTCCCCCACAACTAGAGAAAGCCCGCAGAAAGCAATAAAGATCTCACATGGAAAAAAATTAATTAAAAAAAAAAAAGCTCCTTAAAAAAAAAATCTCTGTGCTTCTGACTCTGAACTTATGGGTTACCCTTAATTCACACCCGCGGTGGTGTAGACTCATCCTATCCCTCTGCGTGGCCATAGCCAACCCACAAGGGTGCAGTAGCAAGGCAGAACCCAGAGCTGGAGCCCAGCATCCCTTCCTCCTGTGCTAGCTCTAAGCTATCCTAGGAAACAATTGGCAAGGGGGTCCCTGCTGTGTCGAGCTGGGGGGCAGGGCGGCCCCCACCCCATGCACCTCCCTCCCTGCCCCTTCTTTAAAAACCTGGGACATCCTGCAACGACTCAGGTGCCAGCACTCTCTCTCTGTCCCCAAGCAAAATCAACCCATCTTTCCAGAAGAGGCCATTTAAAACAAGGACTTTGTCATTTGGGGTGTTGGGAAGGGAAGGGAGCCCGTTAAGCACTGAACACAGCCCAGGAGGACCCTGACAGAGCCGGAGTGGCAAAGCATGTGGCCAGAGGCTGTTGCCATCTTCACTCCAACCCCACACCAGGCTCCATCATGCCCACCTCCTAGTTCAAAGCAGCCCTGCTGTGCCAGTCTGGCTGGTCCTGGGCTGAAGATGAGTAATCATGTCAGATTAGCCCTTAGAGCCGGTGAAGAACACGGGCCACACCTTGCAGGGACCAGGGTCCTTAGAAAACCTGGCCTGGTCTCCCGATGTGAATCCATGATTGAGGTCCCCCACCCCAGCCAGCACTATGGAGGTTCCAGAGCACAGCAGACCTCACGGCGCAGAGCTCAGCACGACCACACACCCTTGCCCCGCAGGGATCACATGAAAAGCAGGTTGCAGGATCCAAAAGTAAGAAGGGCATTTGGGAGGAAACACTTATTCAGTGATTCAGGGTGGACTGATGCTCCTGATGGAAACAAGGCATCTATGGCCTCAAGAATGGCTGCTGATTCCCTAACCTTTCTCCCTAACCAACAGGGGAGCCAGCAGGATTCAACAGCTCGGGCCTGTTCACTTTGGAGAATGGGTTAAGAGTCGCTGAAGTCCAGCCCATGCTCCGTGTGCCCAATTGTGAGCCCCTAGGAGCCGCATCTTTCAGTGTCCGATCTTTTTGCCTTTTCATACTATTCACGGGGTTCTCAAGGCAAGAATCCTGAAGTGGTTTGCCATTCCCTTGTCCAGTGGACCACATTTTGTCTGAACTCTCCACCATGATCCATCCATCTTGGGTGGCCCTACACGACATGGCTCATAGTTTCACTGAGTTAGACAAGGCTAAGATTGGTTAGTTTTCTGTGACTAACAGAAAACCAAGGCTAAGACTAGTTAGATTGGCTAGTTTTCTGTGACTGTGGTTTTCAGTTTGTCTGCCCTCTGATGGAGAAGAAATAAGAGGCTTATGGAAGCCTCCTGATGGGAGAGACTGACTGAGGGGGAAACTGGGTCTTATTCTGATGGGCGGGGCCGTGCTCAGTAATCTTTAATCCAATTTTCTGTTGATGGGTGGAGCTGTGTTCCCTCCCTGCTATTTACCTGGGGCCAAATTATGGTGGAAGTAATGAAGACAATGGTGACTTCCTTCAAAAGGTCCCATACATATGGAGGAGACTGGTGATGGAGGCAAGGTCTGATGCTGCAAACAGCAATATTGCATAGGAACCTGGAATGTTAGGCCCATGAATCAAGGCAAATTGGAAGTGGTCAAACAGGAGATGGTAAGAGTGACATTTTAGAAATCAGTGAACTAAAATGGACTGGAATGGGTGAATTTAACTTAGATGGCCATTATATCTACTACTGTGGGCAAGAATCCCTTAGAAGAAATGGAATAGCCATCATAGAGTCTGAAATGCAGTACTTGGCTGCAATCTAAAAAAATGACAGAATGATCTCTTTTCAAGGCAAACCATTCAATATCATGGTAATCCAAGTCTATGCCCCAACCAGTAATGCTGAAGAAGCTGAATGGTTCTATGAAGATCTACAAGACCTTCTAGAACTAACACCCAAAAAAGATGTTCTTTTCATTATAGGGGCTGGAATGCATAAGTAGAAAGTCAAGAAACACCTGGAGTAACAGGAAAATTTGGCCTTGGAGTATAGAGTGAAACAGGGCAAAGGCTAACAGAGTTCTGCCAAGAGAATGCACTGGTCATAGCAAACACCATTCCAACAACACAAGAGAAGACTCTACACATGGACATCACCAGATGGTCAACACCAAAATCAGATTGATTATATTCTTTGCAGCCAAAGACAGAGAAGCTCTCTATACAGTCAGCAAAAACAAGACTGGGAGCTGATTGTGGCTCAGATCATGAACTTCTTATTGCCAAACACAGACTTAAACTGAAGAAAGTAGGGAAAACCACTAGACCATTCAGGTATGATCTAAATCAAATCCCTTACAATTATACAGTGGAAGTGAGTAATAGATTTAAAGGACTAGATNCAAAAACAAGACCAGGAGCTGACTGTGGCTCAGATCATGAGCTCCTTATTGCCAAATTCAAACTTAAATTGAAGAAAGTAGGGAAAACCACTAGACCATTCAGGTATGATCTAAATCAAATCCCTTACAATTATACAGTGGAAGTGAGTAATAGATTTAAAGGACTAGATCTGATAGACAGAGTGCCTGATGAATTATGGACGGAGGTTAGTGGCACTGTATAGGAGGCAGAGAGCAAGACCATCCCCAAGAAAAAGAAATGCAAAAAAGCAAAATGGCTGTCCGAGAAGGCCTTACAAATAGCTGTGAAAAGAAGAGAAGCAAAAAGCAAAGGAGAAAAGGAAAGAAATACCCATTTGAATGCAGAGTTCCAAAGAATAGCAAGGAGAGGTAAGAAAGCCTTCCTCAGTGATCAGTGCAAAGAAATAGAGGGAAATAATAGAATGGGAAAGACCAGAGACCTCTTCAAGAAAATTAGAGATACCAAGGGAACATTTCATGCAAAGATGGGCTCAATAAAGGAGAGAAATGGTATGGACCTAACAGAAGCAGAAGATATTAAGAAGAGGTGGCAAGAATACACAGAAGAACAGTACAAAAAAGATCTTTATGATCCAGATAATCATGATGGTGTGATCACTCACCTAGAGCCAGATATCCTGGAATGTGAAGTCAAGAGGGCCTTAGAAAGTATCACTATGAACAAAGCTAGTGGAGGTGATGGAATTCCAGTTGAACTATTTCAAATCCTGAAAGATGATGCAGTGAAAGTGCTGCACTCAATATGCCAGCAAATTTGGAAAACTCAGCAGTGGCCACAGGACTGGAAAAGGTCAATTTTAATTCCAATCCTAAAGAAAGGCAATGCCAAAGAATGCACAAACTACCACACAATTGCACTGATCTCACNCCTAATAGATGATGTTGTGAAAGTGCTGCACTCAATATGCCTGCAAATTTGGAAAACTCAGCAGTGGCCACAGGACTGGAAAAGGTCAATTTTAATTCCAATCCTAAAGAAAGGCAATGCCAAAGAATGCACAAACTACCACACAATTGCACTGATCTCACACGCTAGTAAAGTGATGCTCAAAATTCTCCAAGCCAGGCTTCAACAGTACATGAACTGTAAACTTCCTGATGTTCAAGCTGGTTTTAGAAAAGGCACAGGAACCAGAGATCAAATTGCCAGTATCCACTGGTTCATGGAGAAAGCAAGAGAGTTCCAGAAAAACATCTATTTCTGCTTTATTGACTATGCCAAAGCCTTTGNATCCTTTGGCTACCGGATGCGAAGAGCTGACTCATTTGGAAAGACCCTGATGCTGGGAAAGATTGAAGGCAGGAGGAGAAGGGGACGACAGAGGATGAGATGGTTGGATGGCATCACCAACTCAATGGACATGAGTCTGAGTAAACTCCAGGAGTTGGTGATGGACAGGCAGGCCTGGCTTGCTGCAGTCCATGGGGTTGCAAAGAGTTGGACATGACTGAGTGAACTGAACTGAACTGAAGGAGCTTCATCTGGGCACTTTTTTCCTAGTTTACTTGGAGGCATCATAAGAGCTGAAAGGGGAGGTCCTGTCAAACATTAGCTTCTGCCCAGAGCCACAGTCATCACCATTTGGCTAAGCTTGGCCATGCATGCTTTTGGACTTCCCTGGTGGCTCAGACGTTTAAGCGTCTGCCTACAATGTGGCAGACCCAGGTTCAATCCTTGGGTCGGGAAGATCCCCTGGAGAAGGAAATGGCAACCCACTCCAGTATTCTTGCTTGGAAAATCCCATGGAGAGAGGAACCTGGTAGGCTACAGTCCATGCGGTCCCAGAGTCAGAGCTACCTGAGCGACTTCACTTTCACTTTGGCCATATTTTCAAAAGAAGAGTCTCTGATACATTGGCTGGAATGTGAGGGTGAATTTCCTCCAATACAGGGAAAAGTCTAATAAAGAGAGAGTTTTCAGTAAAGTACTCAGAACTCCCCATATAGTNAACCTGGTAGGCTACAGTCCATGCGGTCCCAGAGTCAGAGCTACCTGAGCGACTTCACTTTCACTTTGGCCATATTTTCAAAAGAAGAGTCTCTGATACATTGGCTGGAATGTGAGGGTGAATTTCCTCCAATACAGGGAAAAGTCTAATAAAGAGAGAGTTTTCAGTAAAGTACTCAGAACTCCCCATATAGTAGAGCAGCTCAGGACTTATGTGCTGAAGCCGAGCTCTGGATTTGAATTCAGGTGTGCTGTGCAACCTTGAGCAAGCTACATGGTGTCTCTGTGCCTCCATTCCCTCATCTGAATACCAGGGACAATATTACACTTACCTCTGAGAGTGCTTACAACAATGCCTGGTTCACAGCAATATAATGATACTAAGCACATCAGCACTTAATAGCTTTATTCAAGGATCTATGCAAGTGAAAAAAAAAAGATTGTTTTCTAAATACGAAAATTGCAGCATTTAAAACAAATGGAATGGTTAAACAAATGTTTGCAACATGGAGGTCAATCAGGGAAATGCCATTCAACTCCTAGGTGAAAGTGAAGCTGCTCAGTCGTGTCTGACTCTTTGCAACCCCCTGGACTATAGCCTACCAGACTCCTCAGTGCATGGAATTTTCCAGGCAAGAATATTGGAGTGGGTTGCCATTTCCTTCTCCAGGGGATCTTCCCCTTAGGTAGTGATATGCAAATAATATGGGAACTTTTTTGTTTTTTTGATAGTAAAAGAAATAAAAATCACAAAAGAAAATGGCCACAAGGATGATGAACCTTGGTCTTCACTTATTCTTTAAGTTTGGGCACATCCTGAGGGCACAGACTGGGGGCCCCTCTCCTGGTGATAATCCACCACCTACTTCCTGCTGCTGCTGCTAAGTCGCTTCAGTCGTGTCCAACTCTGTGCGACTCCACAGACTAGGAGTCACTAATACTAACCCTAGCCAAGAGCTTAGAGTCAAAAGCCTAGAACCACTCTATTAAGAAAAAAAATAAAACCACATATATAAATAGGGTCATCAACAATAGTTGGGAAGCGTCTTGGATCACTTCACATGCCACCATGATAATCCAACATATTAATATGAAGAATATCTAAATACACAAATCTTTTAAAAAATCTCTCTTCAAAGATAAAGGCTCAAGTCATGGTGAAACCAGAGGCCACAGTTGCGAGGCATTTACCACAATCTTGCAGGACAGGACTACCACGTTCAAAAGTGACTGGACCAGACCAGCTTCCAGGGTGCAGGAACTCAGATGAGGCATCTGTGCTAACTGCCTGTTTCCAGCACCTTCTGGATTCTTAATCCAAATCACACTGGAAGGGTAAACAAGCTCCAATAAGCTGCCTCTGGAGACAGGCCTCTTGTGGCAAAGGCAGGTCAAAGACTGGAGCCGAAGACGCCCTGGCTGTCTTTTTGTTCTCCAGGACTGATCGCTGGATGCACAAGGGTCAACCTTGAGTGCTGTCTTCTGAGCTGCAACTGGGTACCAATTATACTTTCATCAACTTAATCTTCCTTTACATTGACTCACTCTTGTTTTCACTTAAATACCTACTTCAGCTCTGTCCTAAGCAAGAATGTCCACAAAATAACAAGCTTGATGTTACTAATTATATATTCACGTGTTTCCTAATACACCTCAACATAAATAATTACTAATGAGATGAAAGACACTTCTGCACCATCAGAAAACCATCTCCACATGCCACGCTACATAGGGAAACAGATTCAGCAAAGACCTTCCTTTGTCTCACAAACTCACCAGATTAGATAAAATACCTTGGTACTTACAACTCCAAGAAAACCTGCCATACTGACCCCTTGGCCCTGAGCTGCTGCAAACATCGGGGTTCTTACGAAAACCCGTTCTGTAGGTTTCTCTGCTCCTGGGGGTAGGATTATATCAGCCTCTATCCTAGGAGTCGCCTGACATACATCCTGTCACCCCAGCTAGAAGGTCCCAAAGTCCAAGGCAGCAGATGTGGCTTCAGCTGCCAGCAAAAGACATGTTTTTCTTGTATGAACTTTAAAAGAGAAATGTGCTTTCATGCGGGCTTCAGCCTATATGCTAAATCCTGGAGGACCCATCTTGTCTTGAGGTCAGAGTACTCCTGGTTTGTCATTTCCTTGTCCATCTGTTGACCAAGTACCACAGGTGGTTTGGAAAGGTGACCACACCTTGTGGCTATTCAACCCTCACTGCCTGGCTTCCCTACATGGATACAGATACTCATGGCAAGAAAATATAAACGTACAACAGGAGTAAAAGGGTGAGACAAACTATGACAGAGGCGCATGAGAGAATATGGGGGAAGGCTAATTATTTTTGTTTTCTTTTAAAAAAAATGATCAATTTCTAAGTATCTATATGCATAGGGGAAAAAAATTGGGTGAAATTAATCAGGACGTTGAGAGTAATGATGTTTGGCTGGAAGGATCTTGGGTTATTTTTAATAAATTATTTCTACTTTATCTGTGCTTTGGAACATTCCTACAATGAACACACATTGCTTGTATAATAAAAAAAATGATGATTATAGCAAATGGGAAAAGCTTATGATAGAATATTACATGAGCCAAGTGAGATTACAGCTTTATGGGAAATCAATTGTCAGGAAAAATGCTAGAGCACTGGGAATTATAGAATAATTTTTTTTCAAATGTAGGTTTCCAGGGCTTCCCTGGTGGTCCAGTGGTTAAGAATCTGCCTTAAAATGTAGGGGACACCCGTTCGATTCCTGGTCAGGGAAGATCCCACATGGTGCAGAGCAACTAAGCTCACGCACCACAACTACTGAGCCCACGTGCACCAACTGCTGAAGCCCGTGTGCTTATAGCCCGTGCTCCCCAAGGAAAGAAGCCACCACCACAGTGAGAAGCCCTCGGACCGCAGCTAGAGAGGAGCTCCTGCTCACCACAGCTGGAGAAACCCTACACATGGCAATGAGGACCTATGTAGCCAAAAATAAATACATAGATAAAAAAATTTAAAATATAGGCTTCTGAGGATTTACAGAAAAATCTGAGGAAAGTGACACGGAAGATGCTAGACTGATGGGGATTCTGTGTCTACTCTTTGGCAGAAAGAGGACTTGTCAGAGAATTCAGATCAGATGTATACTTTAGCTTGTGTTCTAGTATTGTTTTTGTAACTACTTTCCAGGTATTTCTGCTACTTTTATACTTAAAAAAATTTTTTTTAAAAACAAGCAAGCAAACAACCCCAAACCAAATCAAAGGGAGAGGTATTCAGTCAACTAGGAAAATCTGCTGGGGTCCCCAACAGCTAGACCACCCTGTCTGTCATTTACACAGGGTGATCTTTCTTTTCCTCTTGGGGACAGGTGAGCCCCAGATGGGTCTCAGAGGAGGTGGCGGCATTAGAACCCGTGTTTCCTGGATGGCTCCTGTCTTCCAAATCCTTGTTGACAGAGTCTCAATGTTGTGTTTGCTTCCTTATGGCCGAGGACTCTGCTACGCCAGGCTTCATCCTGTTCAAGCACAATTACATGGGAAAACACCTCGCCCACCAGGCCCGCTGCCAGGAGCAGAGTCATCGCGTCCTGATGGACAGATGACTCGGGGACTCGGGGGTGCCCACGGCACACACGCAAGTCCAAGGCTTTGCCCTTACCCATCCATGCAAGTGGCCACTTGCCCAGGGTGGGTGGTGTGTGTTCACAGCTGGCAGGGAAGAATGTGGCCATTTCATCTGCTCCCTACCTCTCTCCCTGCCAAGGGCTGGAGGCAACTTTGCAGTGGAGAGTATCTGTTGAGCCTTGGAAGATGCCAGGGGTGTGTAGGGTAGAGGTGGGAAAGGCAGGTAGTTAGAGAATTGGGAATAAAATGCAGTGTCCCTGACTAAAGTCAGAAAACTAAGGTCAACCTGGTAACATTTTGAGGCTCACGAAGTAGGTCTAGCCTCTCTCTTTCTCTGTTTCTCACTGGGAAGCATAAACTATTCTATTATCATTAAAAATGAGACCCTTGGAGTCAGACAGGCTTGAGTGGAGTCTTGGAACCATCACGTCACCTCTCTGAACCTCAGTTGCCTTATCTGTAAATGGGCACAACAATGGCATCTCCCTTCCTGGGCTTTTTTTTTTTCCAGTGAAGACTAAAATGAGAGAATGCATATAAAGCACTTAGTGTAGGGTTGGACAAACACTGGCTATTATTACCTTTACTAAGAGAAAGAATGATGACAATATGTATGTGGCTGCTAAGTTTACATACTTACATGCAAGGCTGCTTTAGAAAGGACAGGTGCTGGAAAGGGAGTTTCCCAACTCGATAAAAGAATGCTTTGGTTTTTGGACAGCACTTCCCAGAGGCTCAGCTGTCACTGTGTCTCATGTCTGTCGGAAACTTTCTGTCTCTGCAGAATAAAGGCCTTATAGTATGTCGGACACGACTGAGCGACTTCACTTTCACTTTTCACTTTCATGCATTGGGGAAGGAAATGGCAACCCNCTTATTTCCTTCTTACTCCTCGAGAGAGAGAGGACTAGTATACGCTCAAATGAATTATTATATACCCATTTTTAGAGGAGAAAACTGAGGCCCAACGAGGTCAGGTGATTTTCCTAAAGCCACAGAGTGAGAGAAATAGAACAGAGTTGAATTCGTGTCAGCTGGACTCTAGAGGCTGCTCTCATAACGGCTCTGCCATATCACCTCTGAATAATCCATCACATCACCAGTCAATGGGACACTCGGAGACAACCTTCTTAAGGACAAGCTTTGGGCAGCACAGCTGGGCTCTCTGCATCTCACCTGGCATCCAGACACCAACCAACCTTCTCTGCTTTGAGCTGCAGTCAGATCTGGGGCATCCAAGATAGATTCTGTGTCCACTCCCGGAAGAGGGAGGCTAGCACACCGGCCCCGTACGACTGTGCAGGCTGTACACTGGGGGTATTGTTCACAACATATTCTGTGTGAATGGCACCCGTGGATCTGTGGAGCCGGAGGCTGGAGGTGAGATGCTCAGAGCTGCCTGGCGTTAAGAGTGGCCTTGGGGACCCACCATTACTGCCGTTCAGAAACAATTCATCCAAAAAAGAGGCGGCTCCAAAGGGAATGCCATCATAGATGGTGAGGGTTTAGGTGGGCAGCTTTGGGGAGTCCTTTGGGTCTGGGGCAGGGAGCAGCTGGCTCTTACTGGAACCTCCTCTGTCCAGTTCGGAAAACTGGATCTTGCTCCCTGATCCCTCTTGGATTGGGCTAACCACAGCTCCAGCTCTGAACTCTCANTAGATGGTGAGGGTTTAGGTGGGCAGCTTTGGGGAGTCCTTTGGGTCTGGGGCAGGGAGCAGCTGGCTCTTACTGGAACCTCCTCTGTCCAGTTCGGAAAACTGGATCTTGCTCCCTGATCCCTCTTGGATTGGGCTAACCACAGCTCCAGCTCTGAACTCTCAGCCTCGCTCCAGGTGAAAGGTCCCCATCTCTTTCCTCCACACCCTGCCTCCTTGGAAAGAAAGAAGGGCCCTTGAGCGTTCTCTCCAGTCCTGACCCCAAACTGCCCCACACCAGCCCTCCAGTGCCCGTTCTCACACACACTGCCCCTAGCTACCCAGGGCTGCAGGAAACTCCCAGCCCGATGCCCCCAGCCCTCCCCTTCACTGCTGCCCTTGCCAGAGTGTTTTCCTGTGTTTGCTTTGCTTTTATGATTTGAGCCAGGCCCTGCGCCAGCTCATGTGACCCTCATCAGATTCCCAGGAGGCAGGGACTATGATTACTCTCATTTTACAGACAAGGGCTTGGAGAGGTTCAGAGAGGTTAAATCAATTACCCGGAGTCACACAGTTAGAAAGTGTCAGAGGCAGGAATCAGATTTGGGTCTTTTAGACTTCAGAGTCTACTTCTTTATCTTTCTGGGGGATGAATGTCACGTCCTCTAGGTCTGTTTCCCTTTGTGCACGTTGGGTCATAGGGCTGGGAAGCCATGCGGGTGAGCGTGATGTTGCTGTTGGTGAAGATGGTGGTGAAGGAGATGATGAGAATAATGGGGATGATGGTGAGGACGATGAAGACGAAGCCGCTGGGATAAGAGGATGGGGTGATAATGATGAGGATGGTGGTGACGATGACCACGATGTGCCCACGTGATAGGGGGATGGTGCAGACCGTATGGCGTGACTCAGGTCAAACGTCGCTCACCATGCTGGCTCTATAATCGGCACTATATAAGTATGGCATCAGCTGAGGTCTCTGTGCTCTAGACCTCCAGAGTGGGTTCCACTGCCTTTTTAAGCAAACACCCTCCTCCTCAAACACTAGGTGAAAGGCGTGAATCAGACAAGAAAGGCGGAAAAGGGTAACATTTTTCTCTGTTGGTCCCTCCTGTTTCCTGTTAAGTCTCCATTCTGGCCAACCTCTGAAATCTCGCTTGGCTTTGGAACCGAGTCCCTGGGAGGGAGGCCTGGCCTTGGCCGATTTCCTGGGCCCCGGGTGGCCATCTCCTCCAGCCTCCAGGGAGATTTGGAGGCTGAGAAAGTGGTGCCCAGGAAGGGGCTGCTGCCCCCAGGAATCACAGCCACATGCAAGCCGGGCTCTGCTCTGCCCACTCTCTACTGGGGGAGACTAGGATCTTCGCCCCTACAGTGACCCAGGGGAGGTCCTGTGGGAGTGACCCCTGAAACCTTATACTCCACTGCTGGTGAGCCAACAGCTTTGAAAGCCATTGTCGTGGAGTAAAAATTTCTATTCCTTCTCCACACTCATCTGGAAGCCGAGGAGAGGCAGGGTGAGCTCTGTGATCAGACTGCTTGAGTTTGAATCCCAGTCCAACCATTTGTTAGCTCTGTATGACCTTGGGCAAATGACTTAACCTCTCTGAGCCTATTTTCTGATCTGCAAAATGCAGACAACAACATCACCCGTTTCACTGGACTGTTGGAAGAGTATGATGAGATCACGCAGTGAGAGAACTCAGTCTCTCCAAAGGTCAAGTGAGGGAGACGGTACCTTTATGGTCACTGAACAACTTCTATGCTGTAACCCGGCATGTAGAACACACTTTAAAGTGCCACCTATTATTACTGTAGAGGGGAAAGCCACATGGGCCCCACCAACATATATCTGATGAGCCGTATCTTGTGTTGGGAAGCTAAAGTCAGTCCATCCCTGTGCACAAGGCAAGCAAACAACATGGGTCCCAGACAGAGCGGCTACACCTCCTCCAGTGACAGATGGTTCGGGGGCTGACTGCAGGGAGGTTTTTCTAGCCCATTAGATTCTAGGATCCGATAAGAACACAGCCCCTCCATCCCAAGCCCAGGCATCAGGGGCCCTAGTGGGAGTTCAAGAGTTGGGGTGAGGATGGAGGGGGCCTCTCAGGATGGGGTGGGGTTTGAGGAGTCTCCTGGGGGCTGAGAGACGTGGCTCACTCAGCACTGGATCGCCAGGGCCTAGTCTACACTGGCACTCATCCAGCCGCCTGTCATTTATTCACTCAACCAATATCATTATCATGCAAGGAGATCAGAACAGTCCATCCTAAAGGAAATCAGTCCTGAATATTCATTGGAAGGATTGATGCTGAAGTTGAAACTCCAATACTTGGGCCACCTGATGCGAAGAACTGACTCACTGGAAAAGATCCTGATGTTGGGAACGTTTGAAGGCAGGAGGAGAAGGGGACGACAGAGAATGAGATGGTTGGATGGCATCCCTGACTCTATGGACATGACTTTGAGCAAACTCCGGGAGTTAGTGATGGGCAGGGAAGTCTGGCAGGTTGCAGTCCATGAGGTCCCAGAATAGGACACGACTTAGCGATTGAACAACAACAAAATATCATTGAGAGTCTATAGAGAGCTGGGGCTATAGCAGTGAAGCAGTTAAAAAACAAAACAAAATCTGTCCCCTGAAATTTAAATCCCTGCGAACTAGTGTCAGAGGCTTCAGGGAACACTCCTGAAATTATCCCCCAATGCTGGGAAATGTGTCTGATTCCTCCCTCCCCTTCCCCCACCTTTCCCTCCAGGGTCCGCCTTCTATTGGGGGCGAGGTGGAGATTTGCCCAAAGGGTAGGTGGTCCTGTGGCCAGACTGCCATGCTCTGTCATCAGGTGTCCGAGGGGTCAGAGAAGATGAGGCCCAGCCCAGCTCCCGCTCCTCCAGCCAGCAAGCTGCAACCATCCCGTCCATCCTCCGCTGGAATATCACCCCTCCCTGGACACATGCACCCAGGTCCAATTCTGATCTTTCAATTTGCCCTGAATTCTATAGGAGTTTCAGACTTTTCAGCCCAGAACTCTCCTCCCTTTGCTCCACCCTCATCTCTTTCCAAAGTGGGGCTCGAACAGTGTCTCTGGAATTAACTGGAGCAGTAAGAAGGGTGGGGCCTGGGAATGAGGGTCAATTATCTGCTGACCACAGAGCGAAGGTGCTGGGCTTGCTTAGTGACGCCCCTGCAGGAGGCCCTATTGTCCCCAGCTGATAGGCCAGGGCTGGGACTCAGAGGTTAAGTACCTCACCCGCAAGGTCACACATAACTGAGCTGTAACTCCAGCCCATTGAACTCCCAAACCCTCAATGGTTACATAAGTGAAAGTCGCTCAGTCGTGTCCGACTCTTTGCGACCCCGTGGACTATACAGTCCGTGGAATTCTCCAGGCCAGAATACTGGAGTGGGTTAGCCGTTCCCTTCTCCAGGGGATCTTCCCAACATAAATGAGCGTCCAAAGAAGAGAATTAAAGTGTCTGGGGGATTTTAATACTTAAAACATGGCAGCAAGGCTCTGGGGGACAGGAGCTGTCTCCCCAGAGAGCCTATGGCAAATTAGGACCTGCAAGACCCTCCTTCCACCTGGGAGCACCCAGCATGGGGCAAAGGCATGTCTAACCATTTCACATTCCTCTCAATCTTTAAAACAGCCCTTCCAAGGCTGCCTTCAGGCCCACAGCCTCAGACCCTGAAGGTTCTTTGTGGTCTGTGGTCTCTCACCAGCCAAACTCTTCCTCCCCGTGGTGCAAACTGCTAAGAAAGGACAATAGTGATCCCCCCGGGGTGCGGGGTAGGGCCTTTCAACCAGGGAAATGAAGGAGCTCCACACACAGACACAGGTAAGAGCGGAATTTCAGGAATCAGCTTGTTTGGGGAGGTTGTACTCCAGCCCCGGCTTAAGGGCCTTGATGCAACAGGTGCCAGGTGTGGCTCCTGAAGGAGGCGTGCCGGCTTCTCAGGCCTCAGTCCAGGCCTCGGTTTGGAAATGAGGTCCCTGGCACATCAGGAGGAAGCAAGGCTGATTGCCTCCGATCCTCAAGACTCTCGCCATCAGGAGGCACTGGGAGCCGGGGAAGGGAAGTTTGGGCTGGATCTGTGCTCTGTTGTTATCTCTGTGGGGCCTCTTGGGAAAATCCCTGAGCCCCTTGGAGCCCCTTACTGCCCATCCTCCATCAGCTGGGCTCCTGTTACCTTATGTTGGTCTCCCCAGCCCGCTCCCCACAACCACCCAGGGAAGTCCTCCAGATTAAGCTCAGTCCCCTGAATCTTTGTTGCTTTGCTAAGAGACTATTCCCTTTGTGTAAAAAAAAAAAAAAAAATTCCTCTTGCAAAAACAAAAATGCTAAGACTTTCAGGCTTATTTCAAGTCTATTTTCTTAACAGTTACTTAGGATTTACTGTGAGCCAGGCATTGCTCTAAACACTTGACACCTTTAATCCTAGTAACATCCCTTATGGGATGAGGATTATTTTTACCTTCAGTTTACAGAGAAGAAAACTGAAGCACAGAGAGGTTAAACTAACTTGACTGAAGTCACACAGCTAATAAGTGACAGAGGCAGGATTCAAATCTGTGCAGGTAAGGAGGTCACAGGTGTTGAACTGCTTCATCTTTGGTGGGTTCCCACCAGCCAAGATGATTTGTCTGACTATTCTGTAATTTCACACTATGGAAATGCATTAAAAATTTTTTTTTTTTTTGCAGATACAAAGTGACAGAAAAGTACAGATGGTGCTTTTACAAACTCCTTATATATAAACTCACTCCACTTGAATCTGCTGATTTTAATATTTAATATTCCTTATCCTCCTAAACCTGAACTCTTGCCTCCTACACTCAAGAGACGCAGAGCAAGCACTTTATATGGATGAAGTCTTTTAGTTCTTGCAGGATTTCTGTGAGCCAGGTACTCTCTGACAACTCATTTTGCAGTTGGGAAAACCGATGCTTTAAAGAAGTACACACACTCGAATCAAGGACTAGAACCAAAGCAATCTGATATCAAAGGCCCTGGTTTTTTGTTTTTTTTTTAATCATCCCTAAATTTTTTTCACTGTGACAAAATGCACAACATAAAATTTACCATTTTAACCTTTCTTTTGGTAAAGATACGCATTAACATCAACATTCAGGTTGAAACATAATTGTCTTACAAAGACTGTAAATTGAAATGTCATCATTGACTTGCAAGGTGCCACACCAGTCCCCCTTGAAGCCTTTCCTGGCTGTTTCTTACATCAAAGGAGTAATATCCATTCCACAAAATAAAAATTAAAGTAGCCTTGGCTTACCAGCAATTACACTTTCACTTTTCCCACCCAGCTAACTGTTTTAAAACTAACTTGCTAACATGCTGTTGGTATAGAAAGAACGTGAAGTCGCTTAGTCATGTCCAACTCTTTGCGACCCCATGGACTATAACCTATCAGGCTCCTCTGACCATGGGATTTTCCAGGCAAGAATACTGGAGTGGGTTGCCATTTCCTTCTCCAGGGGATCTTCCCGACCCAGGGATCGAACTCAGGTCTCTTGCATTGCAGGCAGACACTTTACTGTCTGAGCCACCATGGGAAATGTATTCATAATAGATGTGAGATAAAGGATCGCCATTTTAACCATTTTTAAGTGTACATTTCAGTGACATTATGTATTTCCACTATCGTGCAACCATCACCATTTGTCTCTCTTCAGAAAAATTTCATCATCCCAACCAGAATGAAACTGTACCCATTAAACACGGACACCCCATCCACTCTTCCTCCTTTGCCCCAAGTAACATCTTTTCTACTTTCTCTCTGCACTTGCCTATTTCAGGCACCTCACATAAGTGAAATCATGCAGTATTTGTTCTTTTGTGATAAAGGCCCTGCTTGAAACAGTTAATTTCATTTTTATTTGAACACATATTATATAATTTGGGTCACAGTCAAAGGGGGAATTAACCTTATCTCTAGTATCATGCTTGTTTTAAATAAGAAGGAAGATACATGTGGCTGGATTTTATAACACTAGCAACTGTACGAGGGGAAAAAACATCTAATGGGTACCAAATTGTATGCTTCCTATTCATCAGTTTCCTTCCCCAAGTCAATCAGTATTACCAGCTTCTAGTGTGCCCTCCAAATCCTAATGCTGCTGCTGCTAAGCTGCTTCAGTCGTGTCCGACTCTGTGTGATCCCATAGACGGCAGCCCATCAGGCTCCCCCGTCCCTGGGATTCTCCAGGCAAGAACACTGGAGTGGGTTGCCATTTCCTCCAATGCATGAAAGTGAAAAGTGAAAGTGAAGTTGCTCAGTCGTGTCTGACCCTCAGCGATCCCATGGACTGCAGCCTTCCAAGCTCCTCCATCCATGCGATTTTCCAGGCAAGAGTGCTGGAGTGGGGTGCCATGGCCTTCTCCGCCAAATCCTAATAAGTGTATACAAATCTACCCATATATACGCACATTGAGTCCCTTTTTAAATTATCTACTTTTACTTTAAACTTTTTTTTCGTATTGGAGTATAGCCAATTAACAAATAACGTGATAGTTTCCCATGAACAGTGAAGGGACTCAGACATACATATACATGTATCCATTCTCTTAAACTCCCTTTTAAAAATACATACAAATGCACACACACACACACACACACACACACACATGTGGTAGAACACTATACGCTGTTCTATACCTTGCATTTTTCTTTTAACAATACATCCAGGAGACGGTTTCACATTTATTCATGAAGAGCTACTGCTGTCTTTTGATTGAATGCCTCATATTCTCTTGCACAGCTGTACTGACATGTACAGCACTTAGTTCCCCTCTGGTGGCTGTTTAGCTAATTTCCAATCACTTGCTCTCACACAACACTGAGTCTCTTTGTTCTAACAGAATGTGTCCAATGCAACGATATCCACAGGATAAATTTCAAGAGGTGAAGTGGAGAGACAGAGGTTGTGAGCATCGTAAATATCAACAGTTTTCCTAACTCCCGCCCCCACCACCCCCTGCCGAGATTCTCCAATACGTGTTCCCACCAAGGAAGTCTGAGCGTCCTGGTGTCTCCACCAGCACTGGGTGTTACCTAGCAATCCGGCAGGTGGAAAATAGAATTGATGTGGTTTTATTGTGTGCTTTTGGTTTCAGAGTTGGGCATCTTTTCATCTGTTTGAATCCCATTTGTATTTCTTTTGATGTAAACAGCTGAATCATATCCTCTATTCTTTTTTCCTTCCAATTTGAAACAGGTCGTTGATCTTTAATTTGTAAGAGCTCTCTATGAAATTAGCTCTCTGTCATAAAAGTGGCATATATTTTTACTAGTTGAACATGCCTGGGCTTATGGATTTTTGTTTGTTATGGTTATATCAGTTCAATTCAGTTGCTCAGTCATGTCTGACTCTTTGTGACCCCATGGACTGCAGCATGCCAGGCTTCTCTGTCCATCACCAACTCCCCAAGCTTGCTCAAACTCATGTCCATTGAGTCAGGAATGCCATCCAAACATCTCAACCTCTGTCGTCCCTTTCTCCTTTTACCTTTAATCTTTCCCAGTATCACAGTCTTTTCCAAGGAGTCAGTTCTTTGCATCAGGTGGCCAAAGTATTGGCGCTTCAGCTTCAGCATCAGTCCTTCCAATGAATATTCAGGATTGATTTCCTTTAGGATTGACTGGTTTGATTTCCTTGCAGAGGTCATGTAGAAATAATTAATTTTTATGTAGGCAGACTTAGCAAATTTTACCTTTAAGGCAAGGCCCCTGCTTCTACCCATCAGGCTGTCCGGCCTCTCTGCTCTGATCAGCAATTTGAAGATGACATGTAGAGTGGGTCTGCTTCTCCCTAGGAGGTCTGCTACAAAACATGATTGTCCAACCTGGACTTGGGCCTGGACATGTGATCTCAAAGCTCTGAGGGAGAAGAGACAGCCCACGAAGGCCCCCAGGCACAGGGAGTCTGTAACTGAGGGCTTTCATAATGGAGGGGGACAGCTCCTCAGCTGCCTGGGGTATCCTGCCCTGGAGAACAACTCCTCTGAAAGTCAAATCTTGCCCCCAGACTCTCAAGGTGGGCCCCCTGGAGGCTGTGAGACCAGAAGGGAGAGCAAGCTGTCAAGAATAAAAACCCCGGGACTTCCCTGGTGGTGGTCCAGTGGTTAAGAATCCACCTTGCAATGCAGGGGATGTGAGTTTGATCCCTGGTCAGGGAACTAAGAGCCCACATGCCTTCGGGCAACTAAGGCCTCGAGCCACAACTCCTGAGCCCATGCACCACAACTAGAGAGCCTGTGTGCAGAATGGTTCAGTGAGGATCCCGAGTGCTGCAACTAAGACCGAATGCAGTCAAATAGATAAATACAAAAAAGTAAAAACCCCACAAGGCCTTGGCAACTTTCTTATCTGTAAAGAAATGGTTCTTTCCAGCCTCCCGTGCTGAAGGGGATGTGCTGTTGCTTGGTCTTGGTGAGGATAGAATTCTCGCCACCTACCCATTCTTCTAGCTGGAGGTGGAAGCAGGTGGCCAAGGAGGGTCTCATTTGAAGGTTTTCTCCAGGTCAGTGATTCTGAAATTTCAGCATTCATGAGAACCATCCGAAGAACTTGTTAAAATACAGGTTGCTGGGCCACCCCTCAGGGTCTCCAATTTATTAAGGTCTAGATTGGGTCTCCAGAGAAGGCAATGGCACACCACTCCAGTACTCTTGCCTGGAAAGTCCCATGGATGGAGAAGCCTGGAAGGCTACAGTCCATGGGGTCGCTGAGGTCGGACATGACTGAGCAATTTCGCTTTCACTTTTCACTTTCATGCATTAGGGAAGGAAATGGCAACCCACTCCAGTGTTCTTGCCTGGAGAATCCCAGGGATGGGGGAACCTGGTGGGCTTCTGTCTATGGGGTCGCACAGAGTTGGACACAACTGAAGTGACTTAGCAGCAGATTGGGTCTGAGAATCTGCATTTTGACAAAAGCTCCAGGTAATGCTGATATTTCTGGCCCAGAGAGATCCACTAGCCCCGGACATTCTCTCCCCAGGGACTCCCATCTCAGGCTGGGCAGTGGTGTGAGTTCAGGTGAGAAGCCTAGAGCAACATATTCCATCACAACAACAGCAGCAACTGCTCTGTGCCAGGGACTGTGCTGCGGGCTGCATGTTCAATCTCATCTCATCCTCAGGCCAAGCCCACTCAGTAGGCTTCACTAGTACTACCTCCACTTTTCAATGAGAAAACAGGAGGCTCAGAGAGGGAACATGGGCTTTAGAATCAGACAGATCTGGAGTCTGATATCAGTTCTGCCACTGAACCATAGTCTGAGCTCTTGAGCAAGTGGCTTACCTTCCTGAGCCTCTAATTCATCAGTAAATGGAGACCAAAAAACCTGATTCCTAGGGTACTATGAGGGTGAGAGGAAGTGGGGCTTACAAGGGCACCTGCACACAGTAGATGCAGAAGAAATGTACATCCCCTTTCTTGAAAGCCTCATCCTTTTCTGTCTTCCCAGATTCATCGTCCTGCCTCTTCCTATACTCTGAGATACCTTACCTAAAGTAACACTGGACTACTGTCACTTCCTAAACATGGTCTACCTGGTCATGCTCCCAGGGCTTTGGAAAGGCTATTTCCTTTGTGCGGAAATGCTTTTCTCACTCTATTGCTCCAGAGAAATTCCTATTCATCCTTCAAAACCCATCTTAGAAGTCCCCTCCTTTTGTCAGTTTCCTTGTAATGTTGTCCTCTTCCTGACCTTGGGCAGAAAAAATATCCAGGATTGCAGCATCTTCTTTGAAGAAAGAGCTTAAAGTGTTACTTTCATTCCTTCCTTCCTCTTCCACTTGTGCTCCCCCAACTTGTTACGTGGAGCACAATTTGGAATACAAATTGCACTCTTACAGGGATCAGACAGCTTACACTGCCAGCAGCAAGCATCACCATCATCAACAGTCTATTCCATGCACCTGGCACTGTTGTAAGAGGCTGAGGTTTGTTGATTATTTAATGCTGAAAATAGTGTTTGAGGGAAGGGCTACTTATTATCCCTCTTTTCCATATGAGGAAATTGAATTACAGAAGTGCTAAATTGGATTTCCCTGGTGGCAGTGGATAGGAATCTGATTGCCAATACAGGGGACACGGGTTTGAGCCCTGGTCCAGGAAGATTCCACACACTGCAGAGGAGCTGAGCTC
>SJYA01002948.1:321535-344484 GCA_006410615.1 Neotragus moschatus | reverse complement strand
GGGGGTTCAGGGTCTGTCCTTGTCTACAGACAGAAGGACAGAGATGTGTATATGTGCACCTGTGCATGGGTGTGTGCCTTGTGTATGTGTGCATGGCACGTGTGTATGCAATGGGGAACAGGGGAACTTGTCCCTCAAATTCAGATCCTGTGAAGTTAGTATAGAACAAAGAACAAAGAAGTCTTATTTCACCCAGAAATGTCAATTAATAGAAGAGGTTGAAATATAAAACAGTCATCTAATTTTACAACTTAAATGCACAGCAATAGGCATATCCATGGGCTTTCCTGTGGCTCACATGGTAAAGAATCTGCCTGCAATGCAGGAGATCTGGGTTTGATCCCTGGGTTGGGAAGATCCCTTGGAGAAGGGAATGGCTACCCGCTCCAATAGTCTTGCCTGGAGAATTCCATGGACAGAGGAGCTTGGCGGGCTACAGTCCATGGGGTTGAAAAGAGGTGGACACCACTAGGGGACTAACAGCACTATCACCTGGCATATCCATAGTGGAAAACAAGGCAGCAGTTAAAATAAATAAGCTGGCTTCATATGCAGCCACTTGGATAAATTTCAAAGCAATGATAACTGAGTGGAGAGGGGTGGCAAGTTGCAGAAGGATGCTGGATGTACTGTACCATTTCTAGGAAACATCCACCCACGTTACTATGCCGCTTACATACTTTCTATGGATACGCATCTATACAACTGCATGGGAATAGGAAAGACCTAAAAGGAAGACCCCAACTTATGAAGGCGGTAATCTTTGACAGGGGCAGGGGTTACAGACAAAGGAGACTGGATGAGTATATATTCCTTCTTGGATAGCACAATTCAGTGGGCAGGCAGGTGGGGTCATTGGTCATGCAGGGGATGCTTAGGTTTAGGGAACTAGTCACACAAGCCTCCCATGGACTGAGAACTGAGCTATCAGGGTCAATCCATTGCTTTGGCTGTTCTGCCCTCACTCCAGTGGAGATGGGTGGGTGTCTGCTCTGCGTGTGTGTGGGGGTGGGGGGTGTGTGGTAGGGGGAGCTGTCCTGCCTCCAGTGGATGGAGAAGCTCTGCGGCTTCCTCCCTAAACCTCCTCCTGCCTCTTTCTCCCTCCAGACTAGACAAGGTCCCGCTTCAGGGGCACACATTCTGCTCCCAACCCCGCCCACACCCCTGCCCAGCCCACCCAAGTGTTGACTTATGCTTCCCTGGGGAACAGAGAGCAGGGCCTTCGGAGCTGGCCTCCCCCCGCTGGGCAGTCTCAAGGGGAACACTCATTGAAGACACCCCCGTTCCCCAGAGGCGGGTTGGTCGAGGAGGCTAAGGTGAGCGAGCTCTGCGGTCAGACTTCTCGGGTCCAAATCTGGGCTCAGCACTTGTCCCAAGGACTCAGGGAAGCTGCTCCGGCCTCTGGCCCTCAGTTTTCCCCTTTGTTAAATGGAAACACCATGAAGACACCCTAATTTCAGCAACGCGTTGTGCGTCCAGGCGCCTAGCTCTCGGGTGTCGCTGTTGTCACCCTCCCAGAGGACCTCGCATCCCGCCCCTTCGGTGCCGGGGACGCCGCCGCCCTCTCGGCCGCCCCGACGGCTCACTCGTCCGACACTTCGGCTCGCGTCCGGGGGTCTTCCCCTCCCCATCCTCCGGGGCGATCGCCCTGCGCCCGAGGCCGGGTCCCAGCAGTGCCGCCAGCGCGAGCGCCGAGCGCCCTCGGGTGGGAAACGGCGGAGCGGGCGGCGGGGAAAGCGCGGAGCCCGGCGTCGCGGTCATACCTGCTTCCCGCGGCGGATCGGGATGCGTGCGGCGGCGGTGGCGGCGGCGGCGGCTGGCAGCGGCGGGCGGGCGGCTCTGGCGGCGGCGCCGCGAGCGCGCGGAGACACGGACTGGGAGGGAGCGGGCAGCGGGGCGGGGAAGCCCGGGAGCGCGGCGGGCGGGGCTTGGCGGGGCCGACGGCCTGGCCACCGCACCGCCCGGCTCCCCGCAGCCCTTCTTTCTCCCTCTGCCCCCAAACGAGCTCCGGCCTCGCGCGCTCCCCTGTTCCCGCGTCCACATCCACGTCTCCCCAGCTCATCCACCCAGACCCTTGCGCACACACCCTCGCATTTTCCCTCCGCACATCCAGATGCGGATGCACAGATCCGCACACACAGACCCCGTCATCCGTCACCCTCGTGTTCCCAGACAGACCCCTGTCCCAGCAGCACACACATGCCCTGCGCAGCGCCCCATCGTGCCCCGCGGCGCGCCTGGACTCAGGGCGCACACCTGTCCAATCACACCCATCGCAACCCTAACCCGCCGCAGGCAGAGTGTCCTCGGGGCGGCGTGAGGACTTCCAGGAGTTTGCATAGGAACTGGCTTNCCCTGCGCAGCGCCCCATCCTGCCCCGCGGCGCGCCTGGACTCAGGGCGCACACCTGTCCAATCACACCCATCGCAACCCTAACCCGCCGCAGGCAGAGTGTCCTCGGGGCGGCGTGAGGACTTCCAGGAGTTTGCATAGGAACTGGCTTCCGCAGCTGATTTCCCTGCCCCTCACCGGAGCTCTGAACTCCCTCACCCGCACCTTTGCTTTCTCAATGATCTTCTGCTTCCTGTCCTTGGCCACCTGCTCCAAGGTCACTCTCAGATTCCTGTCAGCCCATGAGGGCCCCATCTGTTTGGACCTCTGGCTTCCTCCCAGTGACGCCCACTACACCTGTGCTGCAGCCTCACAGCTGCCTCGCTCCCTTCTCTAACCCTCACTTCCTTCCCTCTTCCCGTCTGGTCAAAGTTCCAAGGAATGTCATTTCATAAATCCATTTCACGTGTGCATGCTGCTGCTGCTGCTAAGTCGCTTCAGTCGTGTCCGACTCTGTGTGACCCCACAGACAGCAGCCCACCAGGCTCCCCCGTCCCTGGGATTCTCCAGGCAAGAACACTGGAGTGGGTTGCCATTTCCTTCTCCAATGCAGGAAAGTGAAAAGTGAAAGTGAAGTCGCTCAGTCATATCCAACTCCTAGAGACTCCATGGGCTGCAGCCTACCAGGCTCCTCCATCCATGGGATTTTCCAGGCAAGAGTACTGGAGTGGGGTGCCATTGCCTTCTCCTCAGCATGGCAAACCCCAAATGTCAGCCCTTCTTTGGCGGTGCTTGAGTGCTCAGTTGCTCAGTGGTGTCCAACTCTTTGCGATCCCATGGACTGCAGCCCTCCAGGCTCCTCTGTGAATGGGATTCTCCAGGCAAGAATACTGGAGTGGGTTGCTATTTCTTTCTCCGGGGGATCTTCCTGATCAAACCCACATCTCCTGCATTGCCAGACGGATTCTTTACACAGAGCCACCATTTAGAGCCAGTTTCTTTTCTCATGCTGCTATAACAAATGAGCACAGGAGTGCTAGCTTAATACGTCCGAATGTATTATCTTAGCGTTCTGGAGGTCAGAAGTCCGACACCACTAAAATCAGGAAGTGGTATGAATGTGTTCCTTCTGGACCANTTGCTATTTCTTTCTCCGGGGGATCTTCCTGATCAAACCCACATCTCCTGCATTGCCAGACGGATTCTTTACACAGAGCCACCATTTAGAGCCAGTTTCTTTTCTCATGCTGCTATAACAAATGAGCACAGGAGTGCTAGCTTAATACGTCCGAATGTATTATCTTAGCGTTCTGGAGGTCAGAAGTCCGACACCACTAAAATCAAGAAGTGGTATGACTGTGTTCCTTCTGGACCACAGGGGAGAATCTATTTTCTTGCCTTTTCTAGCTTCTGAATACTGACGGTCTTTCTTGTCTTGTGGGCCCTTTCTCTATCTTCAAAGCCAGCAGTGCCAGGCCAAGGCTTCTGTATACACCGCATCTGTGGTTCTCTCTTCTACCTCCCTCTTCCACCTAAAAGGACTCTTGTGATTATGTTCGTTTTACCTGGATGGATTGTTGTTGTTTAGTTGCTATGTCGGATCCGACTCTTTTGAGACCCCATGGACTGTAGCCTACCAAGTTTCTCTGTCTATGAGATTTCCCAGGCAAGAATGCTGGAGTAGGTTGCCATTTCTTTCTTCAGTGGATCTTCCTGACCCAGGGATCAAACCCACATCTCCTTCACTGGCAGGTGGATTCTTTACCACTGAGCCACCACGGAAGCCAGTCTGGATGGCCAATCCAGGGTAATGTCTCCATTTCTTATTCTAACCAATCATAATTCTATCTGCAATCTTACTTACCCTTTTTCACATAATTTACATATTAACAGGTACTAGGAACAAGGACTGAGACATCTTTTAACTGTTATTCTGCCTAAACAGAGGCAAGCCTTATTGGAGAAAATTAGTCATCTGAGAAGATTTTGATGTTATAAACTTAGGAATATCTGCAAGTAGAAAGAAGCTTATCATTGTCAGTATTTGCAGCAAAGACATAATAAAATGTGGAATGTTTGGGGACCTCCCCAGTGGTACAGAGGATAAGAATCTGCCAGCCACTGCAGGAGACATAGGTTCTATCTCTGGTCCAGGAAGATTCCACATACCAAGGAGCAACTGAGACACAACAACTGAGCCCGTGTGCTGCAGCTGCTGAAGCCTGGTCACCTAGAGCCTGTGCTCCACAATAATAGAAGCCACGAAGATAAGAAGCCCTGGCACTGCAGCAAAGAGCAGCCCTTGCTCATTGCAACTAGAGGAAGTTCACACAAAAGCAATGGAAGCTCAGTGTGTCCATAAATAAATACAAAGAAAATGTGGAATGTTCGTTTATGTGATGGAATACTATACAGCACCGAATAAGAACCTATTCCATCTATGCATATAAAGGTTCAAAATCACGAGTGAAGGGATTTCCCTGCTAGTCCTGTGGCTAAGAATCCCCCTTGCAATGCAAGGGATGTGGGTTTGATCCCTTGTCGAGGAACTAAGATCCTACATGCCAAGGAGCAAGTAAGTCTGAGTTACAACCAGAGAGTCAGCATGCTGCAACAGAAGTCCTGCATGACTTAACTAAGATCTGACACAAACATGTAAAAAAAAATCACGAGTGAAAAAAGCAAGCAGACTGACGTAATAATGAGAGCAAACACTTATAGTGCTTACTCTCTGCCAGATGCCGTTCCTAGGAACTTGTATAGTATATTAACACTCAGAGCAATCCCATGGGATATGTACAAGTATTATTCCTGTTTTACAGATGAGGAAAGTATGGTACAGGCAGCTGAATAACTTGCCCAAGTTCACACAACTAGGAAGCATCAGTCAAGATTTGAATCCAGTCTTAATGGATCCAGTCTTAATCCAGCGCCTCTGCACTTCAGTGTAGCAGATCAATTTTTACAGTATGAATTACTTCAAGTGAAAATTTTAGAGCACACAAAACAATATATACATATATATTTAGAGGACATAAAACTACCTATCTACAAATCACTTTGCTAAATACCTGAAATGAGCACAATATTATAAATCGACTATGCTTCAGTTTACTTCAACTATATATGAATCAACTATACTTCAAGTGTACATCAACCGTCTGGTCAAATCTTTGGTTTTNGGAAGATTCCACATACCAAGGAGCAACTGAGACACAACAACTGAGCCCGTGTGCTGCAGCTGCTGAAGCCTGGTCACCTAGAGCCTGTGCTCCACAATAGTAGAAGCCACGAAGATAAGAAGCCCTGGCACTGCAGCAAAGAGCAGCCCTTGCTCATTGCAACTAGAGGAAGTTCACACAAAAGCAATGGAAGCTCAGTGTGTCCATAAATAAATACAAAGAAAATGTGGAATGTTCGTTTATGTGATGGAATACTATACAGCACCGAATAAGAACCTATTCCATCTATGCATATAAAGGTTCAAAATCACGAGTGAAGGGATTTCCCTGCTAGTCCTGTGGCTAAGAATCCCCCTTGCAATGCAAGGGATGTGGGTTTGATCCCTTGTCGAGGAACTAAGATCCTACATGCCAAGGAGCAAGTAAGTCTGAGTTACAACCAGAGAGTCAGCATGCTGCAACAGAAGTCCTGCATGACTTAACTAAGATCTGACACAAACATGTAAAAAAAAATCACGAGTGAAAAAAGCAAGCAGACTGACGTAATAATGAGAGCAAACACTTATAGTGCTTACTCTCTGCCAGATGCCGTTCCTAGGAACTTGTATAGTATATTAACACTCAGAGCAATCCCATGGGATATGTACAAGTATTATTCCTGTTTTACAGATGAGGAAAGTATGGTACAGGCAGCTGAATAACTTGCCCAAGTTCACACAACTAGGAAGCATCAGTCAAGATTTGAATCCAGTCTTAATGGATCCAGTCTTAATCCAGCGCCTCTGCACTTCAGTGTAGCAGATCAATTTTTACAGTATGAATTACTTCAAGTGAAAATTTTAGAGCACACAAAACAATATATACATATATATTTAGAGGACATAAAACTACCTATCTACAAATCACTTTGCTAAATACCTGAAATGAGCACAATATTATAAATCGACTATGCTTCAGTTTACTTCAACTATATATGAATCAACTATACTTCAAGTGTACATCAACCGTCTGGTCAAATCTTTGGTTTTCCCAGTGGTCATGTACGCATGTGAAGGTTGGACCATAAAGAAAGCTGAGCACTGAAGAATTGATGCTTTTGAACTGTGCTGTTGGAGAAGACCCTTGAGAGTCCTTTGGACTGCAAGATCAAACCAGTCAATCCTAAAGGAAATCAATCCTATATTCATTGGAAGGACTGATGCTGGCTTTGAAGCTCCAATACTTTGGCCACCTGATGCGAAGAACTGACTCATTGGAAAAGACCCTGACGCTGGGAAAGAATGAAGGCAGGAGGAGAAAGGAATGACAGAGGATGAGATGGTTGGATGGCATCACTGAGTCAATGCACATGAGTTTGAGCAAGCTCTGGGAGTTGGTAAAGGACAGGGAAGCCTGGCGTGCTGTAGTCCATGGGGTTACAAAGAGTCAGACATGACTGAGCAACTAAACTGAACTGATACTTCAATTAAAATTAAAAAAGGATAGGTAGATTCATAATCTGCTTCTAAACTCAGTCTGTTGCATTATGTTGTTTAGTTGAAATAAATAAAGAAAGGAAATTCAGCCTCTTGTAATTTTACTCACCATTGCTTTTCTTGGGGGTTTCTCTGATAGCTCTGTTGGTAAAGAATCCGCCTGCAATGTAGGAGACCCTGGTTTGATTCCTGGGTCAGAAAGATCTGCTGGAGAAGGGATAGGCTATCCATTCCAGTATTCTTGGGCTTCCTTTGTGATTCAGTTGGTAAAGAATCTACCTGCAATGTAGGAGACCTGGGTTTGATCTCTGAGTTGGGAAGGTCCCCTGAAGAAGAGAAAGGCTACTACCCACTCCAGTATTCTGGCCTGGAGAATTCCATGGACTATAAAGGCTATGGGGTTGCAAAGAGTCAGACATGACTGAGTGCCTTTCACTTTCATTGTTTTTCTCAGGGCAAGTGCCAATATGGTGAAAAGGCAAACAACATCTTAGTATTATTATTTATGACAACAATTTTGACTTCACATTCTTCTTGAAAGGATCTTTGGGACACACTCCTACTCCCCACCCCAACCTCCCCCAAAGTCTGTAAATCACACTTTGAAAACCACTGTCCTATTATATATAGTTATGATCATTAAAATTGTTGATACAAAAACGGCAATTTCATATTGTTCCAGCGAATACATGTTATTTTGGAAGGTTTTCTGTTTGATTCACACTCTGCTTTCCTGGCCAGGCCCAGGAAAACATCATTCGGTGTGTCTCCACTGGGACTGTGTTGCTGTGGGCAGCTTTGCACAAATGTTATGTCTTTCTTTATGTCATGATTTCCAATGTGGGGGAGGTGGCATTTGAGGGGTGCATGCTAAATCGCTTTAGTCGTGTCCGATTCTGTGCGACCCCATGGATGGCAGCCCACCAGTTGGGATTCTCCAGGCAAGATCACTGGAGTGGGTTGCCATTTCCTCCTCCAATGCATGAAAGTGAAAAGTGAAAGTGAAGTCACTCAGTCGGTCCGACTCTTAGCGACCCCATGGACTGCAGCCCACCAGGCTCCTCCATCCATGGGATTTTCCAGGCAAGAGTACTGGAGTGCGGTGCCATTGTAGGAACTATGAACTCGGTGATATTAGGCTGACAAATTTTGAAGTATGTATTTTAAACAGTTGTGAACACAGAGAGCAGTGTTCTCAGAGTTGATTGAAGGACATAAGAGAGTCTGTGTGGACTTTTGCCAGGTGTTTAGAACCATGGATCCCTTGGCAAGAAAACAAAAATCTTTTTCTAGACAAAGATATGTGGGGTGAGTTATGGCACAGTTGGAAAAATTTAGACCTGGATAGATTCATGACTGGTTTGAAAGGTAAGTACCCCCTAAACATTCTATTCTATATTATTGTGGAAGAATAGTCCTTGTGCTTTCTCTAGTCAAGGTGGTGGAATTCTAGGAGATGATAAATATAAAAAGGGATCCAAGATCAGCCAAGCCAGCCCTGGGGATCAGTAGGGTGTTAAACGCTGTTCTTTGTAATGACTATTTTAAAAATACATTGCATAAAAGATAAGGTGACTATTTTTTAATCCCCTAGGAGAGGGGGTCACTGAACACCCATTCATTCTACTTTAGGTAAGTGCACATGATTTAGTTCTTGGGTCAGCATCCCTTTCTTACTCCTCATCCATATTTTGATCCTGGTGATGCTGATTTCAGGTATCACCACCCCCATCCAAGTTGATGCTGCCCTGGCCTAGAGATCACACATTGTATTCCTCCTAAGTGATTCTGGTGAAAATTTTATCCAAACTACAAAAGAAGGAAGTCAGGAGGGACAGTTACAGAATCTTGACATCTGAAATGTCAGGTCCCAGACTAAGAAGATTAACTCGCCCAAGCACAGATGTAAAGTCCTACAGTTGGGTCATTCAGACAAATTCTGGCTTGGGGCCTGTGCCACCCTCTGGGATAGAGAGCCCCTTAGAGATGCAGTGCCACCCACAGGTCCGGAAGACCCGGGGGGTGCTGGTCTCTGGCGTGGTTGGCAGAATTCTTGTGTGTTGTGCTTAGTTGCTCATCATGTAGGACTCTTTGCAAACCCATGGACTGTAGCCAGCCAGACTCCTCTGTCCATGGGGATTCTCCAGGCAAGAATACTGAAGTGGGTTGCCATGCCCTCCTCCAAGGGATCTTCCCAACTCAGGGTTCGAACCCAGGTCTCCCACATTGCAGGCGAATTCTTTACTGTCTGAGCCACCAGGCGGAATCTTAACCTGAGTCCTTTGCTTATGGTGGGTCCTGGATCTTCAGTCTCATTCCCTCAGGCCACAGCAAGCAAGCTTCGATGTTCCTCTGCTTCTGACCACATCACACCAGCTCATACCATGCGCGACCTCTCTATTAGTCCACTTTCTCTCCCTAGTAGTACCCTTTGGCTCCCCCTTCCCCCAATTACTACTACTCATATTGAATTGCGATACTATTTGCCAGGCACCTTGCTAAGTCTCCTTTATCCTCCCAAACAATCTTATGAGGTAGGTTCTAGTTTTGTTCCCATTTTACAGATAAAGAAACAGACTTGTAGATGTCAAGGAACTTGGCCCAAGTAGCAGCAAAGCCAGGTCTCTCTGGAACCAAAGTCCAAGTTTTTAAGTGTTTTCCTAAACTGCAGATTTGTAAACAGTGGAGAGTGTGTATGGGAGGGAATGGGGATGGAGGAGATCCAGTTTTCAAACATGTTTTGTAAGGTCATGTGGTATTTAAAAAAAATTTTTAAACCAATGTTTAAAAGTGAGAAAATAGCTCATAAAAATTAACTTCCTGATTCTCTGGAAAATAAGCAGTCAGGAGGTCTGGCAACAAGAATGCTTTCATTCCTGCTTGGTCCGAGTCACCTGGAGCTGAGTGGCAGCTGAATGGGTCCTGATTTCCCGTGATTCCCCGTTTCCAAGTTGTCCAGTGTCCCCGTGCCCAGCTTGCCCATGCTGTGATGACCGATAGACATTTGAGTATGAAGCCTCTGCTCCCATCACGTCCAGGCCATCTCTGCTTGTTCTTCTTCACCACTGGGCAGTGTGCCACAAAAGCCCCCACCTACTGCCAAGCCTGGCAGTTTTCACTTTGTTCCCAGAAATCCAGCCGCAGTCTAAATCACATAGGGAACAGCCAGGCTGGCGCTCAGGGCTCACCTGGTCACTCAGAGCGCATACCTTTCCATTTGTCTCTCCTTCCTGGCCTAGAGGAAAAATTTAATCAGCTTCTGGGGCTGTGACCCAAGGAAAAGGAAGATCTGAGAACAAACTTTGCAACTTTGCTATTAAGGTTATCAGTGGCATCCAGGAACCTTGAGAAAGGTCAGGTTGCTGCTTGGAGACTTTAAAACATTCGAACACTCATACATTCTAGTGAGGCAAGACAGACAATAAATAAGACAAAGAAGCTTTTAGGTGGTTTAACTGCTGTGGAGAAGAAGAATGCAGGCTGAAAGGGGTGGGGTGAAGGTTGAGTTTTAAAAAGTAGGGTCAGCTGGCAGTTCAGAAAGTAGGACTCTGTGATTCCACGGCTGGGGCATGAGTTCAACCCTTGGTCGGGGACTAAGATCCATAAGCCTAAAGGAGGAGAAGAAGCCAGCCCTGCAGATACCTGGGAGAAAAATGTACCAGGCAGAGGAATGGAAACTGCAAAGGCCCTGAGGCAAAGCATGCCTGGCGTGTTTGAAAAGCAGTAAAGGTGCCAGCATGTCTGTAGTGGAAGTGAACAAGAAGACCATGAGAGGGAGATTCACAAAGTTTGCACAGGGTGTGGAAACGACCTGGGACAGGCCCTTGTAGGCCGGGGTAGGGACTTTGGTCTTGAAGCCCTGAGATGAGGGCTTGTAGAGGTTTGGGGGTGATATAGCCCCATCAAAGGGGCTTTCCTGTTGGCTCAGCAGGTAAAGAATCCACCTGTAATGCAGGAGACACAGGTTCAATCCCAGGGTCAGGCAGATCCCCTGGAGAAGGAAATGGCAATCCACTCCAGTATTCTTACCTGAAAAATCTCACGGACAGAGGAACCTGGTGGGCTGCAGTCCATGGGGTCACAAAGAGTCGGACATGTCTGAGCAACTAAGCACGCAGTTAAGCAACCTGATCAAAAATTTCTGATGTTTTTTTTTATTGTGATAAAATGCACACAACAATACCATTTTAACCATTTAAAGGTATAAGTACAGCAGCATTAAGTACACTCATGTTGTTGTTCAACCATCACCAGCATCTGTCTCTAGTACTTTCAGATGCTCCCAGACTGGAATTCTGTACCCACTGAATAGTAACTATCCAGTTTCCTCTCCTTCCAGCTCCTGGTAGAATACTGATTATTCTACTCTTGTCTCTATCAGTTTAACTCAGCTAGATACCCCATTTCAGTGAAATCATACAATATTTGCCTTTTTGTATCTGATTATCTCAGGTCTTCAAGACTNTTGCAACTTTGCTATTAAGGTTATCAGTGGCATCCAGGAACCTTGAGAAAGGTCAGGTTGCTGCTTGGAGACTTTAAAACATTCGAACACTCATACATTCTAGTGAGGCAAGACAGACAATAAATAAGACAAAGAAGCTTTTAGGTGGTTTAACTGCTGTGGAGAAGAAGAATGCAGGCTGAAAGGGGTGGGGTGAAGGTTGAGTTTTAAAAAGTAGGGTCAGCTGGCAGTTCAGAAAGTAGGACTCTGTGATTCCACGGCTGGGGCATGAGTTCAACCCTTGGTCGGGGACTAAGATCCATAAGCCTAAAGGAGGAGAAGAAGCCAGCCCTGCAGATACCTGGGAGAAAAATGTACCAGGCAGAGGAATGGAAACTGCAAAGGCCCTGAGGCAAAGCATGCCTGGCGTGTTTGAAAAGCAGTAAAGGTGCCAGCATGTCTGTAGTGGAAGTGAACAAGAAGACCATGAGAGGGAGATTCACAAAGTTTGCACAGGGTGTGGAAACGACCTGGGACAGGCCCTTGTAGGCCGGGGTAGGGACTTTGGTCTTGAAGCCCTGAGATGAGGGCTTGTAGAGGTTTGGGGGTGATATAGCCCCATCAAAGGGGCTTTCCTGTTGGCTCAGCAGGTAAAGAATCCACCTGTAATGCAGGAGACACAGGTTCAATCCCAGGGTCAGGCAGATCCCCTGGAGAAGGAAATGGCAATCCACTCCAGTATTCTTACCTGAAAAATCTCACGGACAGAGGAACCTGGTGGGCTGCAGTCCATGGGGTCACAAAGAGTCGGACATGTCTGAGCAACTAAGCACGCAGTTAAGCAACCTGATCAAAAATTTCTGATGTTTTTTTTTATTGTGATAAAATGCACACAACAATACCATTTTAACCATTTAAAAGTATAAGTACAGCAGCATTAAGTACACTCATGTTGTTGTTCAACCATCACCAGCATCTGTCTCTAGTACTTTCAGATGCTCCCAGACTGGAATTCTGTACCCACTGAATAGTAACTATCCAGTTTCCTCTCCTTCCAGCTCCTGGTAGAATACTGATTATTCTACTCTTGTCTCTATCAGTTTAACTCAGCTAGATACCCCATTTCAGTGAAATCATACAATATTTGCCTTTTTGTATCTGATTATCTCAGGTCTTCAAGACTCATCCATGCTCTAGCATGTGACACAATTCCCTTCCTTTTAAACACTGACTATGAGCCCAGTGTAATGTATATGGCATTTTATCCACCCATCCACTGGACATTTGGATTATTTCCATCTTTTGGCTATTGTGAAGACTGCTATAATGAACCTAGGTAGCACTGAGTAATTATTATTCAAAGGTAAAAATACTTTTTCAAGAACTTGCTTTCAAATTTTTTAGGTGTATCTGATTGAAAGTTGAAATGGAAGCTGGAGCGGGGTCCAGGGTCAGAGCTGTGGAGGGGGTGAGAAGTGGTTAGATTCTGGATGTATGTTTCAAGGATAGCTGACATAATTTGCTGGAGGGTCTGGTGTGGGGTGTGAGAAAATTTAAGACCAAACCTTCTCAGATAACTTGGTGTTTAATGAGTCATTTGCAGCTATTTAAGAAAGTTGCAGAATAATGCTTGCCAAACAACATTATTTACATAAAAACATATAAAACGAGGTAAATGCAAAGATAGAGCTCTCAAAGAATACATATCAAATTATTAACCATGGTTACCTCTAGAATAAAAGAAGAAGCAGAGGTGAGAGTCCTCAAGCAGAATCTTGTCTCTCTCTGTTTTTTAGGCTGTGCTGGGTCTTCGTTGGTGCTGATGGACTTTCTCTAGCTGCGGCGAGCTGAGACTGCCGTGCTGTGCGCTGGCTTCTCATTGAGGCAGCTTCTCTTCATTGCGGAGCACAGGTTCTAGAGCACAGACCCAGCAGCTGTGGCACACAAGCTTAGTTGCCCCGTGGCATGTGGAATCTTCCCAGAGCAGGATCAAACTCATGTCTCTTGCATTGGCAGGTGGATTCTTAACCACTAGATCACTAGGGAAGTCTGGAGAATCTTATCTTTAGGTGTGTTCATCTTTTAAAATAAAAGAGTATATTCATATACCATTTGTGTAATTAAAACTTAAAAAAAAAACCCTAATGAATAGTATTCACCTTTTTAAAAAGACTAGAAGGGGCTTGGTTTAATTTAGGACCAAGTTCTCCCAGCCAATTGCGTATTTAATGAGTCAGATTCACCTTTGAAGCTATTTAATTTCTACTGAAGTGGCTTGAGTCACTCATTCATGCTGGGAAGGAAAATAGGAGACTTTCATTTGGCTCTGTCTGCTGAAAGCACAAACCTTTCCAGCTAGCATGGGCACACAGCCCAGGACCAACCAGGCAGCCTTAGAGAAGTCAGCAAATATTAACGTGTAATCATGTAAGTGACAATAATCATTTCAACAACGATAAAATAGCAGCAGCAACCGCTTACACCTAGGTGGCACTTGCAGTGCCAGCTCTATTTTTTTAAATGCATTTCTTTATTTATTTGGCTGTGCTAGGTCTTACTTGCCGCACTGTGATCTTGATCTGTGCATGTGGAACCTTGAGTTACAGTGTGTGGGAAATAGTTCCCTGACCAGGGACTGAACCTGGGCCCCTTGCATTGTGTGTGAGTGCAGAGTCTTAGCCACTGGACCACCAGAGAACTCCTCTGCCAGCCAATGCTCTAAACATGTACTAACTAACAATAGCCCAGGGAGGTCGAGACGATTAGCCTATATTTACAGGAAGGAAATAGAGGCACACAGGTTTCCACTCACTGCACATTCTGGAGATCAATTCTATCTCCTGTTGTTTCCTCCTGGCCTGTTTCTTGCCTTTTTACTTCACTTATGAGGTTTGGATCATGTTGCGAGGCTTAATGGTGATGCAGCAAACAATNACCAGGACTCAGTCAAGATCCTCAAATTGCATTTGATCACATCTCATAAGTGTCTAAGTCTCGAATCTCTCTCGCGTCGCCTCCCTTTTTTCCAGGTCATTGAAGAAATCAGGTTCATAGTCCTTTTGGTGCAATGCCCTACTTCTTGTCTTTGATTGCTTCCTCATGAAGCATTTAATTTTTCCCTCAACACCCTGTATTTCCGGTAAACTAGCAGCAGATTTAAAGACTTTATCAGATTTTAGCTGAACATTTTAGCAATAATTCTTCCCAGGTGGTGCTATGAGCACCCTCTGTTGACTCACACCACAGGCTCATGACTAGGTATCTCATGAGTGAAGCTAAGATTGATCACTGGGTTCAGGTGGTGACAACCTGATCCCTCTATTGTGACGTTATGTATTCTTGGCACCTTGTGAATATCCAGTCTCCCTTGAACCTTTCACCCCATGGTTTCAGCATCCATTGCTAATCATTGCCTGAGTCAAGTATTTCATTCAGGGTTGCAAAATCTAATGCAATCCCTCCTTCAACAATTATGAGCTGTCATTCTCCTGTAAAGAAGAGCTTCTTTCCCTCATTGACTAGGGCAGAATAAATTATTTCCCTCTTGCATGCGTGTGTGCTCAGGCAGTTCCGTAGAGTCTGACTCCTGCAACCTTATGGACTGTAGCCTGCCAAGTTCCTCTGTTCATGGCATTCTCCAGGCAAGAACATTGGAGTGGATTACCAATGCCCTCCTCCAGGGAATCTTCCCAACTCAGGGACTGAACCCTAGTCTCATGTTTCCTGCATTTCAGGTGGATTTTTACCGCTGAACCACCGGGGAAGCCCTATTTCCCTCTTACTGCTACTTTATAAGGGTAAGGATTTGATGCAATAGCTACCTCCAAAGGTGCCAAATTAATTCTTTCTATTCTGTTTTTTTTTCTTTCTGTTTTTGTTTATTTGGGTATCATTGTAAACTCATTGACCCTTAAAAATAGAGCTCAGATGTTTCACTCAAGTGCATTCATTAATTTAAAAAATTAAAAACTTTTAATTTGGAATAATTTTACAGAAAAGTTGCGAAGATAGTACAGAGAATTCCCACAAGCAGTTTCCCCATAATGTAATTCAATGTTATAATAACATTTTACATTCCCATGATTCCTTTGACAAGCTGAGAAATCAACATTGGTATACTACTATTAATAAAACTCCAGACTTTATTTATATTTTACTAGGTTTTCCATGAATGTCCCTTTTCTGTTTCAGGATTCAGTCTAGGATCATTCATTCATTCTTTCTTTTTGATGCTTAAAACTGACCTAACAGAACTAAATGGGAGCCTGGTGAGGCTGGGTCCAGATCCTCTTGACATGACATGACTCCAACTAGTTTGGTTAAACTTCTTTCTGGACCGTCAAGATGTCCCAAGCTCATCTGGATTAGACTTCATTAACAACATTTAAAAAGTAGTTGATTTAAAGTGAAGGCTTCCCTGGTAGCTCAGCTGGTAAAGAATCCACCTGCAATGCAAGAGACCTGGGTTCAATCCCTGGTGCTGGGAAGATCCCCTGGAGAAAGACGTGGCAACTCACTCCAGTATTCTTGCCTGGATAATCCCGTGGACAGAGAAGCCTGGCGGGCTACAATCCATGAGGTCTCAAAGAGTTGGACACGACTGAGTGACTAAGCACAGCACAGATTTAAAGTGAAAGTTGGGATTTTCAGTTTTCCTCCTGAAGTCAGCAGATCTGGCAACACTGCACTTGCCTTCCTGCTTGGCAGAAACTGGCCCAAGCTTAGTAGGGCTGCCCCATTTAGACAGGGCGTATACCCGTGAGCTTGACAGAAGCCCCACCACTCCCCAGGACCGGTTTGTACCATGCCTTTATGTAAGCCGCCCGGCTTCTGCAGCCCTTTGGGTTAAGAACTCAACACAGACTCTGCTGTCTGCCTGCTCTTCCTCCACCCTCCCATCTGTCCTACGTATGAAGTGGCATCTAGGTGCCAAGCACTGATGTGACATACTGGGGTTCTAAAGGCAGACAAGGCAAAATGCAGGCTTGCTTGATCTTAGAGCCAGGCCTTCACCTTCTGCAAAGTACATTTCCCAGGCACCACTCCCACTGGCTGGCTGGTTTCCAGCTGTGTGTGTGTGTGTGTGTGTGTGTGTGCACGCGCGCGCTCATTTGCTCAGTCTTGTCCAGCCTTCTGCAACTCCATGGACTGTAGCCCACCAGGCTCCTCTGTCCACAAGATTTTCCAGGCAAGAATACTGGAGTGGGTTGCCTTTTCTTTCTCCAGGGGATCTTTCAGACCCAGGGACTGAACTCGTGTCTCTTGGGTTTCCTGCATTGGCAGGTGGATTCTTTCACTGCACCACCTGGGAAGCCCTGGTTTCCAGCTAAACTGAGACAAAAACTGACAGGAGATGGCGTGGTGGGCTGAAGGGAGGAGCCAGAGCTCCTTCCCAACCTCAGAGAGTTTTCCGGCAGAGGCTGCGTCTCCTGCATGGTTTAGCTCTTCACTGGGCAGCCCCTGCTGGGACTCCAGCTCCTCTTGGATGGCCCCCGAGACGGACACCCCTGCCCTCTGTGTACCCCAGCAATGACAGCAGCTCCCTGCCATTGCTCAGCCCAGGATGGTTTCACCATCTCCTCTTCTCGCCTCTTAACTCATTTGTGGAATCAATTCCTTGATGAAGCTCCCCCTGTGTGAAATACCTAGAGTGGTTTCGATTTTTCTCATAAAACATACCTGGCCCCTGACCTCAGGGAACACGTACGGGTTCTTTATCTGCGTTTACTTGCTTTGTGACTCTTGGCCAATCACTCAGTCTCTCTTAACTTTGTTCTGTCTTCCCGTCAGGAAAATAGGATGAAAATGGTATTTCTTCATATTCCTGCTGTGAGGATGACATGCAATGATGCATATAAGGTGCTTAGCGCATTTCCTGGAACCTAACAGTAAGTGTTCAAAAATGTGACCTATTATGCTAGGCCACAGTCTACAGACTGTGCCCGACACTCCCCTCTCCCCTCCACCGACCAGGCGACATCGAGTGACTTCTTCCTCTATGACTCCATAGACACGCAGCCTGTGTTCACTGAGCACCTACTATTTCCAAGGTCTTAGCTTATTTACTCTTGATAAATATGTCTAAGCCACAGGCATTGGTCTTCTCCCTACTTTCCCAACGAGGTTGAATGACTTGCTCAAGGTGTCATAGCAGAGGTGGCGTGATGTGAACCTGTGTGGACCGCCTCCAGAGTCCGTGTCCTTTAACCGACACCATGAACCCTCGATAGGATGCCCTCCACTGTGGCAGCAGGTAAGAAAGGGTCTCTTCCCTCAAACAGCTCACAGTCTAGCTGGAGAGACAGGTTTGGTCATCATTAAGCACAATGATTATGCATGCCAATCATTCTTTGCATGCTTGTGCATTTCATCTTTCATTCATTCAGCAAACTCTGGGTATCTATTATGCACCAATCTGTGCTAAAGGCTGGTGAGAGTGCTCAAGGTGGCTCGGGGACCCAGACTTACCTTCTGTAGCCATGGAGTGCAGAGTGGTAACGTGGGAGGCTTCTGACATTTCCTCTTTTCATTCCTTCAAAGTACTGCACTTTATTTATCTTTTTTTTAAAAAATTATTTCTTTAATTGGTGGAAAATTGCGTCACGATTTTGTGTTGTACACCAACTCAAATCAGTCATAATTTCATATCCCTTCCTTCTCTCCCTCCCTCACCCCCTCATCACACCTCACTAGGTCATCATGGAACGCCAGGCAGCACAGCACTTTAGAATCAGACATAACTAAGCTTTCCTCCTGCTTCTTGCTTTACTTGCTGTGTGACCTCAAACAGATGACTTAACCTCTCTGGGCTGGTTTATATATGTCAAACTGGGGCTAATAAATAATAATAGTGATACCTGCCTCACATGCTTAATGTAAAGGCAGAAAGATACAATAAATGCAAAGATCTCTTAGTTGAGTGCTGGGCACACAAAGATGGCTCAGTTATCTGTGGTTACTATTATTTGTTGATGACAATTATTAATTGCCTGTAGCCAACAACAATAGAAGGCTGTTGCTCTAAATACTACATCTCTTAGCCTGGCAGAGTTCTGCTGGTCTAACAAACCAGATGCGTTCTTTCTGGCTTTTCAACTGACAAGTCTCAGCAGGATGAGAACAATGCTAGTAGGCAAGACAGACGGATCCTCAGGGGAGACTGAAAGTCAGCTGTTGTTTTCCAGGTGCTGCGTAGAAGCAGTGAAGAAGAGAGCCGGAAGCTCCCTGCCAGGGAGCCCAGCCCTGCCTGGCTCCAGATCAGTCATGCCTAGATGGGTTTAAAGAGCTATAACCCGTAGAAGGTATGAATTTCACCCCACAAACTTGTATGTGTAATACATAAAATTGTTTACTTTTCTGTAACAATATCATTCCTATTTCTGACTTCTTCTAGGAAACAGAAACTTTATCAATCATTTCTAAGTCTAAAGGTGAGCTACATGCTGAAGACTCTCAAATTATCACCAGCATCTTCCCTGAAATCCAAGCACACATCTGTCTATTGACAATCTCACATTAATAGGCATCTTTAAATGAATAATCATTCAAAACTGAACACTGACATTTTCTTCCCAGCCCTGTTCCTCCTACAGTCTTCTCCATCTCAGTGAAGGCAACCCTGTTCTTCAAGTTTTCAGATAGAAGACATCGGAATCGTTTAAAAAAACACTTAAAAAAAATTGGGGTGAAATTCACATGACATAAAATTAACCATTTAATTAATTATTATTAAAAGATGTTTTTGATGTGGACCATTTTTGAAGTCTTTATTGAACTTGGTACAATATTGCTTCTTTTTACAACTTGTTGATTTTGGGGCTGTTTTGACTCTTTGTTGGTGCGCATGGGCTTTCTTTAGCTGCAATGGGGCGGGGGGTGGCGGGGAGGAATACTCTTTCTTGTGGTGCACAGGCCTCTCACTGTGAAGCCCTCTCACCCCTCCTGGGCTATAGGGTGTGTGAGTTCAATAGTTGCAGTTTGTGGGCTCAGTAGTTCTGGTGCACAGGTTTAGTTGCCCCTCAGTGTATGAAATCTTCCTGGACCAGGAATCGAACCTGTCTTCCCTGCAGTGGCAGGCAGATTCTTATCCACTGTACCACCAGGAAAATCTTCCTCTTTTTTGTTTTTAATGTTTTGGGTTTTTGGCCAAGGCCAGTTCCCTAACTAGGGACTGAACCCAGCACACCCAGGATCAGAAAATAAAGATGTTTTTGGACTGCTACTGGAGTGCCAACCACTGGACTGCCAGGGAAAACCCAAAATTGACCATTTTAGAGTGAACAATTTCATGGCATTTAGTTCATTCGCAATGTCAAGAAACCACTGAAATGAAGTGAAGTGAAAGTCACTCAGTCATGTCCAACTCTTTGCCACCCCATGGACTATACCCTGCAGGCAGATTCTTTACCAGCTGAACCACAGGGGAAGCCCGCCTCTGCTGCTGCTTCTGCTAAGTCGCTTCAGTCGTGTCCGACTCTGTGCGACCCCTTAGATGGCAGCCTGTCAGGCTCCCCCGTCCCTGGGATTCTCCAGGCAAGAACACTGGAGTGGGTTGCCATTTCCTTCTCCAATGCATGAGAGTGAAAAGTGAAAGTGAAAGTCGCTCAGTCGTGCCCGACCCTTAGCGACCCCATGGACTGCAGCCCATCGGGCCCGCCGTCCGTGGGAGTTTCCAGGCAAGAGTACTGGAGTGGGGTGGCACTGCCTTCTCTGCTATCTAATTCCAAATATTTTTTATCACCCTGTGAGAAAACCCATACCCATTAAGCAGTCATTTCCCTTTCTCCATCTTCCTCTAATTCCTGGAAATCACTAATCTACTTTCTGTCTCTATGGATTTACCTATTCTGAGTATTTTGTATAAATGAAATCATATAATATGTGGCCTCTCCTGTCTGGCTTCTTTCACTAACAAAAATGCTTTTGAGGTTCAGGCTTCCCTGATGGCTCAGATGGTAAAGAATTTGCCTGAAATGTGGGAGAGACCTGAGTTCAATCCCTGGGTCGGGAAGATCCCCTGGAGAAGGGAATGGCAACCCACTCCAGTATTCTTGCCTGGAGAATTCCATGGACAGAGGAGCCTTGTGGGCTATACTGTCCATGGGCCCGCAAAGAGTTGGACGTGACTGAGCAGCTAACACTTTCTCTTTCATGTTGTAGCATGTATGAGCACTTCATTCCGTTTCATAGCTGAAGAATACTCTGGAGATAGTCTTGATTACTCTGTCTTTACACTCCACAATCAGCCAGCTAAACAAGCCAGTTGGCTACCTTCAAAATATTTCTTTTCTCTCTNTGAGCAGCTAACACTTTCTCTTTCATGTTGTAGCATGTATGAGCACTTCATTCCGTTTCATAGCTGAAGAATACTCTGGAGATAGTCTTGATTACTCTGTCTTTACACTCCACAATCAGCCAGCTAAACAAGCCAGTTGGCTACCTTCAAAATATTTCTTTTCTCTCTCTTGTTTTTGACCATACCACTCAGCTTGGCTTGCAGCATCTTAGTTCCCCAATGAGGGACTGAACACATGCCCCCTGCAATGGAAGAGTGGAGTCCTAACCACTGGACTGCCAAGGAATTCTTAAAAATATTTCTAGAATGGATTCACTGCTTGCCATCTCTATTGCACCTCCTGTCCCATCCAGACCGTCACCTCTCACCTGGATTATCACATTTTCTTGTTTCTGTTCTTCATATCCCCAGACCCTAACCTTTCTGTCCAGTTTTCCTCTCCACACAGAATCCAGAGTGATTCAGTTAAAGCTTGAGTCACATCATGTCCCTCCTGTGATGAAAACTCTCCAGCGCCCCTGCCCTCATCTCATTTACGATCAAAGTTGGAACGCTGACACCTCCCAGCCTCCCACCACGTGTCTGACTTCAACTCTTCCGTCATCAGTGCTGTCGTCCCACTCGGGCCAGCATCCTGGCTCTCAACACACGTGACCGCGTCTCTCCTGCCTCAGGCCCTTTGTACTCAGGCTCTTTCTAGAACATGCAATTGATGGCTTTTGGCCCCCAATTTTCTTTACCTCTCTGCAAGTTTCACCCTGTGGACCACTTACACCTTCATGAAATTGTTTCTGTTCTTGCATTTCTTGATGCCATGTGCTCATGGTTTTTTGTCCCTGCGTACCTGGCTGTTTCAAGTCAGATGCCTGTGTGAGCTCCATTTCCTCTGTGCCTCCCTTACACATTGGCATTTCACAAGTTTTCATGAAAGTCCTCTTCTCTCCTTTCTCCTCTCCCTGGAGTGAGCTCACTCTCATGAATACATCAGCCTAAATCTTTTCCTTAATCTTCAGACTCACGCGCAATTGCCTTCAGGGCATCTGTCTATAAACACCCCGGAGGCACTGCTAACTCACAAGTCCAACCCTCCCAACAGCCAGGTTTAGAAGCCCCCACCACTCAGCTGTCCAACATAGAAACCCAACATAGAAATGAACTTGATTCATTTTTTTTTCTTTTGCTTATTTGTACATCTAGTCCATCACCAATCCATAAACCCCACTTCCTGATATCTAGAACGGTCTACTTCTCTCTACAGCCGCTCCCACAGTTCAGAGTGTCATCTTTTCTCACACAGCTGGTCTTCCGGCATCTTCTCTGGCCCCCTTCCAATTTATTCTCTACACAGAAGCCAGAGAGACGTCTCTGGAATACGAATGTGATCCTCAGTTGCTAAACCTGCCATGGCTTTGTTGACTCTTGGGAGACATTCCCTAACCCAGCTTATGATACTGTGCCTGTTCCCCCAACCTCACCCTCACGATGGCTCACCACCAGGCTTGCCTTCTGCCCTCTGCAGAACTGATTCTCCTCAGTGTACAGTGTTTGTCAAGGCTTCGAAGTTTTTGCTTATATTAATGTCTGTCTGCAATACAGCCCTTCCCACTCTCTCCCGCCTCTCTTCATCCTGTAACTCATAATATATCCCCTAGGTATATTTTTGTGTATAGAAACCACCCCTCCAGAAGTTTCCCCTGTTTTCCCAAGTCTGGGGCAGTGTAGACTGCTATGTGTTCACCAAATTCTGGTTCTTTTTCTTCTTGGGCTTACAGTTGAACATTTCCCAGGCTCCCATGCCTGGGATGGTTGGGATCACGTGACTGAGTTCTGGTCAATGAAAATTTTCTCAAACAGTGAGGAACATTTGAAGTGAAGTGAAGTGTAGTGAAGTTGCTCAACTGTGTCCGACTCTTTGTGATCCCATGGGCTATAGACTACCAGGCTCCTCTGTCCATGGGATTTTCCAGGCAATAGTCCTGGAGTGGATTGCCATTTCCTTCTCCAGGGGATCTTCCCAACCTAGGGATCAAACATGAGTCTCCCGCATTGTAGACAGACGCTTCACTGTCTGAGCAAGGCTTAAGGGCTTCCCCGGTGGTTCAGATGGTAAAGAATTTGCCTGCAATGAGGGAGACCTGGGTTCAATCGCTGGGTTGGGAAGATCCCCTGTAGAAGCACGTGGCAACCCACTCTAGTATTCTTGCCTGGAGAATCCCCATGGA
>SJYA01002948.1:252610-319903 GCA_006410615.1 Neotragus moschatus | reverse complement strand
GGGAGACCTGGGTTCAATCGCTGGGTTGGGAAGATCCCCTGTAGAAGCACGTGGCAACCCACTCTAGTATTCTTGCCTGGAGAATCCCCATGGATAGAGGAGCCTGGCGGGCTACAGTCCATGGGGTCACAAAGAGTCAGACACGACTGAGGGACTAAGCACAGCACAGCGTTCAAGGCTTAAAGCATACCCCAAAACCTCCCATGTCATTCTCCACAGTTTCTATTTCCCTCCTCTTCCTGGTGGATGCAAGGAACCCTATGGAGAACTCTGACACCCTGGGAGAGGGCGGTGGAGCCATTAGATAGACAGAACCTGGGTCCCTGAATGACTGTGTGGAGCAGAGTCCCACCAGCCTTCTCCCCAGCCAGCAGGGGATTATAACATGAGAAATAAACTTTATTGTGTTAAGTCACTGAGACTTGCTGGTTTGTTAAATAGCAGTTAGCCTGCCCTGACAAATATATTTAAATGAATGGTTCCTCCCTCCCCTACCCCACCCCCATTCTCCCATATCATTTTTTTACCTCCCACCACAGCACTTATCATATTAAATAACAACAGCCTCTCACCTGTGTGTGTCTTCACCCGTGGGAGAGTAGGGATGGATCAGGCCTGTCTTAAGTATGAATGGGCATTTAGTTCAGCACCTGGAGTGTCACAGCCACTAAATAAATATTTGTGGAATTGCTTCGTGGCTGTTGAATTCTCTTTCCCTGGGTGCCTATTTTGGTAACTTGCCCACGACTGGGATTCCTCCTTCACCTCCCCAGTCCTTTCCTAATACTCAGGACCTGCCTTTGAGCCAGTCCAATAGCTGGGACTCCTTGATGACACAGCTTCTGAAGCGAACCGCCCGCTCCCCCTCCGATTTCCCAATATTGCCACAGCTCCCAAGCCTGGGTCTCCACCCACCTGTCAGGATCCTGGACACTGTTTGATTTTCTCATGCCTGCTGTCTGCCTTCTGGATGTCACCGTTGCGTCTGCTGGACTGGATTTCTTCTCAAGCCCTGGCACTTTCTTTGCGACGAGCTGAGGCTCCAGCAATGGGGCAATCACCAAGCTGTGTTGTTAGTAAAAGGAAGCTGGGGATAGAAAACAGGGTATATGAAAAAATAAAAAAATATATAGATACACTGGAGTTTGCATGAAAATATTTTTATAAGAACACTTCAGAAACTGGAAATAGCACAGTGAGGGGTGGGATGAGAGTAGAGTCCTGGCCAGAGTCGGGAAGTGGGGAGAGGGATTTAACTTTTACTCCCTCTACTGTGGAGTAGGCTACATAATGGCTCCCTATCCCCCTCTCCAGCAAAGATGTTCACATCCTAACTCCCAGAATCCATGAACCTTGCCTTATGTGGCAAAAGGGATTCTGCAGATGTGATTAAGTTAAGGACCTTGACAGGGAGTGATTATCCTGGATTATCTGGGTGGGCTTAATGTAATCAATCACAAAAGTCCTCCTTACAAGAGGAATGTTAGAGGATCAGAATTAGAGGAGCAGATGTGATGTTGGAAGCAGGGCCGGGGAGGGAGGGGCGAGGTGGGAAAAGAGAGAAATGGACAGACAGGCATTAAGCTGTTCCTCTGCTGGCTTTTGGTGCTTGCTTGGTTGTGTGCCTATTCACATGTTCAGGTTCAAGATTCCTCAGCTTCAAGTCTTGCATGTAGGAGGCAGAAAGAAAACCCAAGGATTTCAACACTGTCTCCTGATCCCAACATCCCTCTGTCTGCTTCCTTCTCTCCACCTGGCAGAGTCTTCCCGTATTTGTATTATATATAATGTCCAGAGTCTTTAATTACACTTTATGGGAGGAATAGAGAGAAGGACTTCACTCTGAAAGTAAGTCACCAGTATCTTTTAAAAATATATTTATTTAGCTAAATTTATTTGACTGCTCTGAGTCTTGGTTGTGGCATGTGGGATCTAGTTCCCTGACCAGGGATCCATCCTGAGCCCCTTGCATTGTGGGTGTGAAGTCTTAGCCACTGGACCACCAGGCAAGTCCCCACCAGTATCTTTTTAAGTTTTACCAGGTGACTGTAATATGCAACCAGAGTTAAGAATCACTGTGATCAAAGAGGGTGTGGGGGTGAGGAACAGCATGATAAAATGTAATTCGCAAAGCACAAATACATATGCATAAAAAGCATCTGGAAGAAAAAGCAACAAAATGTTAATGTCATTATCTTTGGGTGGTAGGATTATAAGTAATTTTTAATTATAACTTTTTATTTTGCAATAGTTTAAGACTCACACAGGGAGACCCCATGTGCCCTTCACCCAGCTTCCCCCATGATAACATCTTACTCACTGTTATAACACTATTAATTCAGAAACAGGCATTATTCAGGTGTCTCCAGTTGTTAAATTACATGCAACTTTAGTATTCTCTATTTTGTTAAACTGAGCATATTACCTGTGTAACAGCAAAGAATTTTGAAAACACTCAATACCTCCTTTAGTGTATCTGAACATTTTACTTCCTAGGGTCTTTCCTATGTTTCCTCTTCTGAATTCATTTCTCCATCCAGGTCATGAACACCCTCCACAGGACAACCAAGGGAAGGAAGGTAAATGGGACATACCTTCACTGTCCTGAAAATCCATTCATTCAATAAATCTCTTTGACATGCCTGCTGTGGGCCAGGAATCAATGGAGAGTAACCTCTAATACAGATTTCATTGTCTATATTTAAAATTTTCTGTATATTATGATGTTTTGACATCTTAGAAAAAGTCTGGGACTTCCCTGGTGGTCCAGTGGCTAAGATTCCTCACTCCCAGTGCAGGGGGTCTGGGTTTGATCCCTGATCAGGGAACTAGATCCCACATGCCGCAGTGAAGATCAAAGATCCAACATGCTGCAATTAAAGACCTGGCACTGCCAAATAAATAAACATTAAAAAAAAAGAGAGAGAGAGTCTGGCTGAGGAGAGATTGCCCTTTCTGGGCAGAGCCAGTTAGAGACAGAAAGAGGCTGTCTTTCATATATAGGCAAACCCATCCAGAGCCTGGGTGCTCTCTCTGGCCCCCACAGCATGTAATATTCCTGATATTATTATTCCAGAAGTAATATTCCAGATCTTAATCATCCCAGAGTCAGATACCAGGTAACTCAGGGCCACACCTATAGCTAAGAGCTTGCTGAAATTATTCAGACTAGATCATCACAGTCATGCTTTCTCCTTGCTCCTACTTTCTGCCTGCTGACCATACTGGGCTTTCCCCAGTGACCCTGTTTCTAGGATCTGTTATAGAATAAACTGTTTTCCTGAGCCTCTGCTGTGTTCCCTCTTGTGGCCACAGCTGACTGGCCATCACAGAAGAGAACCTGGAACAAGCTTCCTTCACCGTAGTGCACACTCTAATGTATGAAACAGACATTAGTATTATACCCATGAGTATAAAATTATAACCATGTGGAAATTCTATGAGGGAGACGTTCGTGGTGCTCAGAGTATTTTAACAGGGAGATGTGGGCTGGCCGGGCTTTGGGGTCTGAGACAGTCAGACCCCATTTCCTTGAGGAAATGACATGTGGGTGAGATCTGAAAGGGTGATCAGTAGAAATTAACCAGGAACTGGGGGAAGGGTTTCCAGGCAGAAGGACCAGTTGGTGTAGAGGCTTCACTGCTGGAGCCCATGTGCACTGTTGCTGGCTATCCCCTGCTTGCTCGAGATTGAGTGGGTAGGGTGGGTTAGGCACCAGATTTTTGGTTTTAAAACTGCAACAGTCTTGGGTGACCTGTCCTAGTTCACCAGGGACAGGGGGTGGGGGGGGTGAGGGGGGCAGTCCTGGGACACAGGATTTCAGTGCTAGTCCTGGGAAAGTTCTGGGAAAACTAAAACAGTTTGGTCACCCTGTGTGACACCTTCAAGAAACTGAAAAAAGTTCTTATTAGAGTGAGTGTCCTCAGAAGTAGGCCCTGAGAAGAAGATTCCTGTGCAAGGTATTTATTTGGAAGAGAAGGGAAAGTGGAAAATGAGATGGGGGAGCCAATTAAGGGGACAGTCTTGCTCCAGGGTAGGGTCTTCAGAGAAATTGAACATGCAGGGGGTACATCAATAGATAGATATATATGATTGGGTAAATAGATAAATAGAGAGATATGGATGGGTAGTCAAATGCATGCGTGGATGGATGGATGGATACACACACACATAGATATATTGAGATATTTATATTAAGGAATTAACTCATGTGAACATGAGGGCTGGCAAATCTGAAACCTGAAGAGTAGGCTAGCAGGTTGGAGACTCAGGCTAGAGCTGATGCAATCTTAAGGCAGAATTTCTCCTTTGAGAAACTCAGATTTTACTCCAGGCCTTGAACTGATGGAAGCCCATCCATATTACTGAGTGTAATCTCCTTTTCTTAAAGTCAACTAGACTATAGATGTTAATCACATCTACCAAATACAGTCACATTTTGGTTAGTATTTGGTGGAATAACTGGGTAATACTGTTACCAAGTCTAAGCTTGCTCTGCTGGTCACATGACAGGCCAATGAATCCAAGAGATGAGATGTTGAGACAAGGAATATGACTATTCGGAAAGCTGACTGATCGAGAAGATGGCAGACTAATGTCTCAGAGTAACTATCTTGCTGAGATCTGGATGTCAGATTCTTTTATGGAGCCAGAGAGAGAGAAATAATGAGGAACTGAAGTTCAAAGGCAGAATAGAGATGGAGAGACAGAATAGAAAGGTTGAGACAGTGAGGAAGTAAAGTAGAAACAGTCTTCAGTCTTGTAAAACATCTCTGGAAAAAGCCAGCCTTTGGAAAAGGATGTGTTAATCTCTTCTTTTTTGTAGCCATTCACAGGTGGGCAGGGTCAGATTATCTCTTTATGAGCTGAACAAAGGCACTTTAGTTTAACAGTCAGGCAAAGGGGCAGGATCCTTTGTTGTTGTTGTGTGTTCAGGGGCTAAATTGTGCTAAACTGATTCTTTTGCGACCCTATGAACTGCAGCATGCCAGGCTTCCCGGTCCTTCACTCTCTGCAGGAGTTGCTCAAACCCATGTCCGTGGAGTTGATGATGTCATCCAACCAACACATCCTCTGTCACCCTCTTCTCCTCCTGCCCTCAATCTTTCCCAGCATCAGGTATTTTTTCCAATTAGTCAGCTCTTTGCATCAGGCAGCCGAAGTATTGGAGCTTCAGCTTCAGAATCAATCCTTCTAATGAATATACAGAGTTGATTTCCTTTAGGATTGACTGGTTTGATCTTCTTGCAGCCCAAGGGACTCTCAAGAGCCTTCTCCAGCACCAGTTTGAAGGCACCAGTGCTCAGCTTTTTTTATTGTCCAACTCTCACATCTGTACGTGACTATTGGAAAAACCATAGCTTTGAGTATACGAAAATTGTTGGCAAAATGATGTCTTTGCTTTCTAATACACTGTCTAGGTTTGACATAGCTTTTCTTCCAAGGAGCAAGTGTTTCTGAATTCCATGGCTATCGTCACTAATCCACAGTGATTTTGGAGCCCAGGAAAATAAAGTCTGTCTCTGTTTACATTTTTCCCCCATTTGTTTGCCATGAAGCAATGGGACCAGATGCCATGATCTTAGTATTTTGAATGTTGAGTTTTAAGCCAACTTTTTCACTCTCTTCTTTCATCTTTGTCAAGAGGCTCTTTAGTTCCTTTTTGCTTTCTGCCATTGGGGTGGTATCATCTGTATATCTGAGGTTATTGATGTTTCTCCTGGAAATCTTGATTCCAGCTTGTGATTCATCCAGCCTGGTGTTTTACATGATATTTTCTGCATAGAAGTTAAATAAACAGGGTGACAATATACAGCCTTGATGTGCTCCTTTCCCAATTTTGAACCAGTCCATTGTTCCATCTCCAGTTCTAACTGTTGCTTCTTGACTTACATACATGGTTGAGACAGGTCATTATGTATGATTATAATAACAACAGCAACAAAAAAGCAAGTCAAAGAAACTTTGGAAAGTTCCCAAGCATGGAATCAAAACTGGCTTTTCCCTGCAATGGTAAGTGAAAGTGAAGTCGCTCAGTCGTGTCCAGCTCTTTACAACCCCATGGACTGTAGCCTACCGGGCTCCTCTGTCCATGGGATTTTCCAGGCAATAGTACTGGAGTGGATTGCCATTTCCTTCTCCAGAGTCCTTTTCCTTGCCGACCCAGGGATGGAACCCAGGTCTCCCACATTGTAGACAGATGCTTTACCATAGTTCAGTTCAGTTTAGTAGTTGTCATGTCCGAGTCTTTGTGACCCATGAATCGCAGCGCGCCACACCTCCCTGTCCATCACCGACTCCCGGAGTTCACTCAGACTCACGCCCATCGAGCCAGTGATGCCATCCAGCCATCTCATCCTCTGTCGTCCCCTTCTCCTCCTACCCCCAGTCCCTCCCAGCATCAGAGTCTTTTCCAATGAGTCACCTCTTCGCTTGAGGTGGCCAAAGTACTGGAGCTTCAGCTTTAGCATCATTCCTTCCAAAGAAATCCCAGGGCCGATCTCCTTCAGAATGGGCTGATTGGATCTCCTTGCAGTCCAAGGGGCTCTCAAGAGTCTTCTCCAACACCACAGTTCAAAAGCATCAATTCTCCAGCGCTCAGCCTTCACAGTCCAACTCTGGCATCCATACATGACCACTGGAAAAACCATAGCCTTGACTAGATGGACCTTAGTCGGCAAAGTAATATCTCTGCTTTTGAATATGCTATCTAGGTTGGTCATAACTTTTCTTCCAAGGAGTAAGCATCTTTTGATTTCATGGCTGTGATTTTGGAGCCCAGAAAAATAAAGTCTGACACTGTTTCTACTGTTTCCCCGTCTATTTCCCATGAAGTTTTACCATAACCCCTAGCCAAATAGACATAGAAAATTAACACTCAAGCCAGTGCCTCCTGTGGGTTTAATCCTGCGGGGGCACACTAGGAGACAGTGACACAGCAGAGACATGTCAGAATGATTCACTCGGGTGAGGAGCATTGGGTATTTACACACAGACTCTCATCAGCCATTGTCTGACAACTGCTGGGGAGTGAGGCAAAGGGGAGGGAGGGAAGTAGGCGAGGAGTTTCGGAAACCAGAGGAAGAACTCAGGCAAGACAGAGTGCTGAGGTGGTTTGGAAGAGGGAAAGGGTGGAATGTCCACTANTTTCACTTTTCACTTTCATGCATTGGAGAAGGAAATGGCAACCCACTGCGGTATTCTTGCCTGGAGAATCCCAGGGACGGGGGAGCCTGGTGGGCTGCCGTCTATGGGGTCGCACAGAGTCAGACACAACTGAAGTGACTTAGCAGCAGCAGCAGCAGCAGCAGCAGCACCATTGGTTTGTAAGAACTGTTTGAATACAGACACCATTATCTATTTTGTTTGACTTACCCTGTAAGTACCATTCTCAGTTGAATATAATTTAAAAAATTATCATAAGGATGTTTCTTTCAATGTTCACAACTACTGCACTTCATTTCTTGTAGCTATAGTTATTAGGTCCTGACTTTAATTCTCTCTAGATTGAGTTCTTTGATCATTGGGGTGTGGTACTCACCAGCAGGGCTTTCTTCCTTCTCCCTGCATTTGTTTTTCACCTTGGTTCATCTTTCCTTTGGTTGCATCGTATCCTCAAATTGATTTTCCCAGAATGAGTAAATGGTGCTCTAATATTTGAGTTCTTCTATATCCGAGAATTTCTTTAGATTCTCTTTACACACGAACAACATCCCAACTGAATATAAAACCCAGCACTCTGTTGACAGTGCCCTTGGCATTCCAGGTAGGAATTGTGTGAAACAGAAATGAATGGAAGACAGATTTGAAGACAGAAGCTGTGATCTTGGAGGCCCTTGAAAGCCAGGATACAGGGCACTGAAGGTATCAGATCGGAGGGAGGACATGCAAACAGCTAGATTTTAGGAGGATTAGCCTGGCAAATCCAATGGGAAAAACAAGAAGGGGAGATGGAGGATGGTTTTGCTTTGTTAGAAATGAAGTTGACTACAAGTCACAGAAAACAATGAATAAAGATTCACTTATATCATATACAAAAAGTCCAGAAGAGCAAAGGAACATGCGTGTGTTTGTGTCTTTTTGTGTGTTTATTATTTATCTTGGTTTAGCTGCTCATTGATATCGGGCTAAAGTCATTGCAGTTCTCTTGACCTTTCCCTCATAGTTGCAAAATGGCTACTGCAGCTCCAAACATCATATCTGTATTCCAGGCACAAGATGGAGGGTAATGGAGATATAGTCAGAGTTGACTCATTTTATTAGGAAAGCAAAAATTTTCCGGAACTTTCCACTTCCCAGCAGAGTTCTCTCTCTCTCTCTCTATCTAATTGACCAGAACTGTATCATATTGTTACTGAACCAGATTTGTTTGCCAAACATGCAGCAAGCTAAACCCCTGAGGTCTGCAGCAGAGAAAGAGTTTATTCACAAGGGAGCCAAGTGAGGAAATGGGAGAGCAAATCTCAGATCTGCCTCCCAGAATGCAACAGGCTTGAGATATTTATAAAATAAAGAAGTAAGGTGGTCTGTTTTTTGTTTATTAATTTATTTTAATAGAATAATTATTTTACACTTTTGTAATGGTTTTTGCCGTACATCAACATGAGTTGGCCACAGGCATACATGTGTCCACACCATCCTGAACCCCCATCCCACCTCCCTCTCCACTCTGTGCATTTGGATTGTCCCAGAGCACCGACTTTGGGTCCTGTGCTTCATGCATGGAACTCCGTCTATTTTACGTAAGGTAACATGTATGTTTATACATGTTTCAGTGATATTCCTGAAGAAAGAAATGACAACCCACTCCAGTATTCTTGCCTGGAGTATTCCATGGACAGAGGAGCTTGGCAGGCTACAGTCCATGGGGTCGCAAAGAGTCCGACATGACTGAGCAACTATCACTCACTCACTCTCAAATCATCCTACCCTTGCTTTCTCCCACTGAGTCCAAAGGTCTGTTCTTTATAGATCTCTGTCTCCTGTGCTGCCCTGCATTTAGGATCGTTGGTACGATCTTTCTAAACTCCATATATATGCNGCAAAGAGTCCGACATGACTGAGCAACTATCACTCACTCACTCTCAAATCATCCTACCCTTGCTTTCTCCCACTGAGTCCAAAGGTCTGTTCTTTATAGATCTCTGTCTCCTGTGCTGCCCTGCATTTAGGATCGTTGGTACGATCTTTCTAAACTCCATATATATGCATTAATATACAGTATTTGTCTTTCTCTTTCTGACTTACTTCACTCTGTATAATAGGCTCCAGGTTCATCCTATAAGGTGGTCTTAAGGTGTGGGGAAAGGAGTTTGGAAGCAGGGAAATGGTGAGGTAATTGATGTTCTGAGCAGGCCCAGTTTTAGAGTCCATGGTCCTCTCCAGTCTTAGCCAGCCTGAATTGGACAGAAGCCTACTCCAAATTTCTGGAAAATAACTTAAACGCATGTTACTATAGTGACTCATATGTCAGAGGCATTATCTATAGGGGTGGTTAAGAAGCCTGGTGATATATTACCCAAGCTACGTGAAACTTGGAGCTGGGAGAGTATGCGACTAGAGAATGGGGAAAAAAAAAAAACAAACCAAAAACCAAAAACAAAAACCCTAAAGCAGGCTTAATCAGTAAGGGCAGGTTACAAACGGAGGGGTTTCTAACAAGTTGTTTCCTTATCTACTGGACACACTCAAGGATTTCTGTTAAGGTTCCAGCTTCTGTTAACCCTATGGGGCATGGTTTCAACATGGCCATCCCATCTGCGAGGGAGGCTGGGAAGGCAAATTATTCAGCTAAGCACATTTCAAAGAAAAAGTAGGGAATCTACATTTATAGACAACTGAAAATGTCTGCCAGAGCCCCCAAAAGTACCACCATCTCCACCACACACAATACATAAAAGATAAACTGGACATAGGGAAATGAAGAAGGTCTGTCTGTTCATCAAATTAACTCCATAAAGAGAGCAAAAAGACAAACAGCACTGGGGCGGGGCAGGGGGAAGACGCTGAGAAGGAAATAAGTGGAGAATACACAAAATTGTATTCTGAAGATGAGCGCAGAAGAATTGATACTTTCTAACTGTGGTGTTGTAGAAGACTCTTGAGAGTCCCTTGGACTGCAAGGCGATCAAACCAGTCAATCCTAAAGGAAACCAACCCTGAATATTCATTGGAAGGACTGATGCTGAAATTGAAGCCGAAGCTCCAACACTTTGGCCACCTGATGCAAAGAGCTGATTCATTGGAAACGACCCTGATGCTGGGAACGATGGAAGGCGGGAGGAGAAGGGGATGACAGAGGATGAGCTGGTTGGGTGGTATCACCAACTCAATGCACGTGAATTTGAGCAATCTCTGGGAGTTGGTGATGGACATGGGAACCTGGTGTGCTGCAGTCCATGGGGTCGCAAAGAGTTGGACACGACTGAGCGACTGAACTGAACTGACACAAAGATGTACAAATCAATGAGAAAAAGACAGACATGCCATTAAAGATGGAAAAGACAATAGAAAAATAGTAACTTCACAAAAGAGAGTATCCAAATGGTCTATAGAAATGTACTCACTATCATCAGTCATCAGCGGAATATACATTAAAACCACAATGAGTTTTCACTACACATCGGCCTATTAATAGATGGCTGAAGTGAAGGATGGAAAAATGGGCAAGTGCTGAGGATATGGAGCAACTGGAACACTCACACTCTACTGGTAGGAGTGAAGACTTGGTACAGTCACTTTGGAAAACACTTTAGCTTCCTAAAGCTGGAATGATAGTACTCTGCATGCATGTGTGCTAAGTCGCTTCAGTCATGTCTGACACTTTGTGACCTTATGGACTGTAACCCGCCAGGCTCCTCTGTCCTTGAGGATTCTCCAGGTAAGAATACTGGAGAATACTGGAGTGGGTTGCCATGCCCTCTTCCAGGGGAATCTTCCCAACCCAGGGATCAAACCCGCACTCCTGGGGCTCCTGCATTGTAGGCAGATTCCTTACTGCTGAACCACTGAGGAAGCTAGCAATTCCATACTCAGAAGAAATATCCAATAAAGGAAAAATATACATATAAATATACTTGTGTGTGGTTACTTATTTATTCAACAAGGATATGTACTAGAATGGGGCTTCCCTTGTAGCTCAGCTGGTAAAGAATCCGCCTGCAGTGCAGGAGACCCCCGTTCAATTCCTAGGGGGAAGATCCCCTGGAGAAGAGATAGGCTACCCATTCCAGTATTCACGGCTTCCCTGGTGGCTCAAATAGCAAAGAATCTGCCTGCAATGTGGGAGACCTGGGTTCTGTCCCTGGGTTGGGAAGATTCTCTGGAGGAGGGCATGGCAACCCACTCCAGTGTCCTGGCCTAGAGAATCCCCGTGGACAGAGGAGCCAGGCGGGATCACAAAGAGTCGACATGACTGAGTGACTAAGCACAGCACAGCACAGAGCATGTACTAGAATATTCATAGCAGCACTATTTGTCGTAACTCCAAGCTGGAAGCTACCAAGTGCCTATCAACAGTAGAATGGACAAATAAATTGTGATACATTCATCCACGAGAACTCTGTCAGCAATGATAATGAGCTCCCTAGAAATACATGTAATAATGTATATAAACTTTAAACCTAATGTTGAGCAAAAGAAACCCTGCAGCATATACTGCAGGTTTACATTTAAATAAAATACAGAAATGGGAGAAACCAGTCTAAGTTGTTAAAAGCCAGGATAGTGGTTGCTCTTTGTGGGGGAAGAGTGAGAAGGAGGCGGTGTTCCTGACTGAATAGGGACATGAAGCAGACATCTGGGGAGCACCGGTGAAGCTCCCTTTCTTTTTTATTATTGCTTTACATTTATTACTTAGTGTCTCGTGATTACATAGAATACTATAGTCATTGTAAAGTTTAAATTCTAAATAAAGGTGTATGATACAAAATACTGAGTTTAGTTGCCTGTGCTATACAGTAGGTCTTGTCGGTTATCTGTTTTATATGTAGTGGTGTGTAACTGCTAATCCCAACCTCCTAATTTCTCTCCCCTTACCTCTTTTTCCCCTTTGGTAACCATAAGTTTGTTTTCTATGTCTGTGAGTCCCTTCCTGTTTTGTAAATAAGTTTACTTGTATCTTTCTTTTTTTAGATTCCACAATCAGCGATGTCATATGACTGACGTTCTCTTTCTTGGAGGTCGCACAGTTGTGTGTGGCCTGTGGCAAGCTGTCACGTCATTTATTTATGCTATCTGTACCTTTTCTTTGTGTATAGGTTGCACCTCAGTGAGGAAAACTGAAATTTTTCAAAAGTGATTGCCACACCAGATATGAGATAACTGTGAGAGGCTCTGCCTACTCTACAAGGACTATTCAGGTATATGGTTCAGCGGCAGGACACAGCAGAACCACTCACCCCAAGTCACCAAACTGGCTCCTAGATCAACTGAAAGAACAGAAGTACATGGCAGTTACCCAATAATTACTATTTCTTGCTGAGGTCCCGCAGTCAAATACCTCCAGGGGCCCGGTGGGTACATGAATGAGACGCTAGTTTATCACAGTAAGAACGATGGGGGGGCTTCCTCGGTGGCTCAGTGGTAAAGAAGCTGTCTGCCAATGCAGGAGAAATGTGTTCCAGCCCTAGTCTGGGAGACCCCACATGCAGCAGAGCAATTAAGCTCCTGTGCCACAACTATTGAGCCTGTGCTCTGGAGCCTGGGAACTGCAACTTCTAAAGCCTGGGAGCCTGTGCTTTGCAACAAGAGAAGTCACTGTTTTGAAAAGCCTGTACACTGCAACTAGAGAGTAGCCCCACTTGCTGCAACCAGAAAGCCCACACAGAGCAAGGAAAACCCAGTGCAGCTGAAGATAAAAATAGAAAATGAAAAAGACATAAATGAAAGGGGTGTTGTCTGTAGCTCCAGCTAATAAATGCTGTCAGAGAATGCAGGCCAGTGAAGTTTCCAAAATTTTGAAAAAGAAGCTGAAAATCCAGTTTACTCTATGAAGCCTCTCAGTTTTCAGACTTTGGTAATTCTTTCAAATGAAATGGATGCATCAAAACATACCCTGGGGCCAGATTTGGCCAATGGACATCCTGTTTGCAACCTCTGGTTTAATGGTTGGTTGAATGAATCACTCTGGAAGTCTAGCAGAGCTACAATGATACAAACAGTATCTACTCTTTATTGGGAACTTAATGGGACCTTTACCTCCCAACATATTTCCTTGCTTCTAAGATGCCTCATACACCATTTATATAACAACAGCTTTCCAGTAAATAAAGAATTAAAAAAAAACATAAAAAGGAAACTGTACCATATTAAATTTATTATTAAAATACACACCTAGATTTCAGAAACATTGCAATGTAAAAGAAAAGTATGCTTGAACAATGAGTGAGTATGAGACATTTTCTCATTTTATTCTTACAAAAACTTTATGTGGTGTGTATGGTTGTTAGCCACAGTATGAGGCTCAGTTAGATTAACTAACTGTCCCAAGTTTATGCATCTAGTAAGTGGCAGGGCCAGAACTTAAATCTAGATTTATTTCACATCCAACACCATATTCCTGATCATTGCCACACATTGCTTCCTTTTGTGGAATACGTGTCAGCAAGAGCAAAGGTTGTAGGTTTGGGGGAGTGTTACAGTAGTCTAAGTGGCTGCAACAAATACCCAAACATGGTATGCATGCATGAAATAAAAATGCATTTTTGGGGACTTCCCTGGTGGTCCTGGTGGCTAAGACTCCAGGCTTCCAATTCAGGGGAGCTGGGTTTGAGCCCTGGTTGGGGAACTAGATCCCATACATTGCAACTAAGAGTTCACATACTGCAACTTAAAGATTCCCTGTGATGCAACTAAGACCAGGCACAGCCAAATAAATAATAAAATAAATAAAAATAAATATTAAAAAATTGCATTCCTGACTCATTTAATAGCCTTTGGTGTACTCTTCCACACAGTCCTTCCCCTGGTGACTAGTTCAGTGAACTGGGGGGAGAAAGAACACAGACAAGGCTCCTGCAGTCTTGTTGTTCAGTTGTTAAGTCGTGTCCACCTCTTTGTAACCCCATGGACTGCAGCATGCCAGGCTTCCCTGTCCTTCACCATCTCCTAGAGTTTGTTCAGACTCATGCCCATTGAGTTGGTGGTGCCATCCAACCATCTCATTCTCTGCCATCCCCTTCTCCTTTTGCCTTCAATCTTTCCCAGCAGNGTATTCTCAAAGGGAACTGAGATGTTTAGATCCAGATTGCTTTCCTTTCTTTTACTAGGGCTTTTGTTTTTTGCCATTCCTGTCCCTGGGATCTGGAGAAGGAAATGGCAACCCACTCCAGTGTTCTTGCCTGGAGAATCCCAGAGACGGGGGAGCCTGATGGGCTGCCATGTCTGGGGTCGCACAGAGTTGGACACGACTGAAGCGACTTAGCAGCACCAGCAGTCCCTGGGATCTTTACCTGAAATTGTTTCCTAGGCTAGAGAAATTCTTTGAACTTTGTTTTGGAAAATTATATAGGTTGTATCTTTTCTGAACTCTTGCATGCCAGACTTTTTTTCTGTTTCACTTGCATGTAAGTAGAGCACAATCTTTCCCACTAAAACTCACACTTGATCCTCTAGTGTTACTGTATTATCTAAATATTAGAAATCTGCTGGCATAACTAGTTTTTCTGCCTGGGTTTTTGAAGGACTTTTCCTGGATGTTTGACATTTTAAAACATCAGGGAGTTTTGAGTGTTCATATTAATTTTTGCCAGATTATCAGGGAGTTGTTTTACTTCATGAATTCAAATATTTCCTCTGTTCAGGGATAATTTCTTCTGTTGTTCCTTGGAAACTTTCTTCTCCTTTGTTATTCCTTTGTTCTTTTTTTCTGGGGATCTGATTACATTCATGTTTATTCCTTGAATCTTTTCTCCAATTGGCTTATCTCTTTCTTGTTCAATCCTTTCTCTCTGAGTTTTAGAGCCTTTTAATCTATTCTTCAGATTCACTGACTTGATCTGTTGCAACATATAATCTTCTGTTCACTGCTTCTGTGACTTTTCAAAAGTCAGTAATACAGTTTTCATCTTCAGAATGGATTTACATTCTATGATTATTTTCTTAGCAAGAATTATTTTAGAAATTCAGTAGCCTCTAAAATTGGTAAGCCTACAAATTAGCAATTTTTTCCCTTAAGTTTTGCCCTTAGGGGCATAAAGGTGATTTATGCATCAACATTTGCTCTAATTCTTCATCTCAGTATCCTTTTGACCTGCTAAATCTTTGTATATGTCCAGTCATTATTCTGTGTTTGCTCATTCTTACAGAAGGATGCTTGTGTTTGTTCAACAGTGACCATTAAGATGAATTAAACAGTCTGTTTAAATATTTTTGGTCTATTCAATGAGAGGAGGGAAAAGTTTATGTTGACTGTACCTTCTCTTTGTCCTGTTAAAAAGTTAGCAATCTGTGGAGATTTCCTGGGCTTCCCTGGTGGCTCAAACAGTAAAGAATCTATCTGCCTGCAGTGCAGGAGACCTGGGTTTGATCCTTGAGTTGGAAAGATCCCCTGGAGAAGGGAACAGCTACCCACTGCAGTATTCTGACCTGAAGAGTTCCATGGACAGAGGAGCCTGGTGGGCTACAGTCCAGGGGGTCTCAAAGAGTTGGACATGACTGAACTACTTCACGTTTTTCACTTTCACTTTGTCCTACTAAAGAGTCAGCAATCTGTGAAGATACAGAGGCAGCTTCAGCCCAGGGCAGAAGGCCAAGGCGGGTTTTGGCTTTGTTGGGGGTGCCCCGCTTTAGTTGAGCATATCTCCTGGTTTGGGAGACATTGGCAGACAACTCAGAAGAACTAGGTTTTGCTCCTCTCAATCCCCGTAGCTGCACCCTTCGTCTACTGTTGGCTCAAGTCCCTGTGTGCTCAGAGCCAGCAGGGGTCATGGGGCTTTTTTGTCCCTTCTAACATCCCCTTTGAATGGGCTTTTCTTTTGTCTGGAATGACTCAAGGCTTGGCAGTGCCCCTCCTCAATCTGGCACTTAAGTCCGGTGTATTTTGCAGAAATCCCTTGATGTTTCAGCTGTAAGGGGCACCCTTCCCTGTTTTTCCTTCTGTGGGTAGAGATTTTCCTCTTATTCTCCCTTTGCCTGTCCTCCTTCACTTGGCTAACCAAATCATACCTCCAGCCTTGGCTTAAGCCCCACTTCCTCTAGGAAATGCGTCCGGAAGTTCTCTCAAGGAGATGCCCTATGCTGTGCTCTTAGAAATTCTCACATTCTGCCTGTCATAGAACTCACACCTTGAATTCTACTTCTGTTATATTTACTGATCAGTCTTCCCCTGTAGACTGTAGGCCACAGAACACTGGGAAGTGCCTATTCATTCATTCATTTATGGAAATGGACAAACATTGTAAATCAACTATACTCCAATAAAAAAAAGTTTAAAAATTAAAAAAATCACTTAAAAAATTTTTTTATAAAATCATCGTGTCAAGTGGAAATGGGCTAAGCACTATTTTTATCTCCTGCTCAGTTGTTCTTGTTCGGTTGCTCAGTTGTGTCTATTTATGACCCCATGGACTGCAGCATGCCAGGCTTCCCTGTCCTTCACTATCTCTCAGTTTGTGCAGACTCATGTCTGTTGAATTGGTGATGCTATCCAAACATCTCATCCTGTCACTCCCTTCTCTTCTTGCCCTCAATCTTTCCCAGCATCAAGGTCTTTCTCAAAGAGTCAGCTGCTTGCATCAGGTGGCCAAAGTATTAGAGCTTCAGCATCAGTGCTTCCAATGAGTATTCAGGGTTGATTTCCTTTAGGATTGACTGATTTGATCTCCTTGCTGTCCAGGGGACTCTCAAGAGTCTTCTGTAGCACAGTACCTGCCACAAATTATATATTCCAGGAAGTGGGCCTAAGATGGTAGCTGGTGATCAGAAAGAATGTTGGAAGGTTGGTGGGTGGAGTCTTGCCACAGCTCCAGGGAGCAAGATAAGTCCAGGGTAGAGGGAATGGAGCTCTCCTAACCTGGGCTGATGCCCTGAGGTCAGCCTGAAGCGCAAACTACCTGACGGCAGCCAACAGGAATTTATTCTACAGGGCTCAAATGAGGAACCAGTGGGGCTGGGAACCGGGCAGTCCCTCCAATGTTGTGCTAAGCCATCATGAGTGTGTCTGTGGCTAATTCCTCCTTGGCTAGAGTTCTGTGCCAACAAGCTACTATGCTGGAGTGTAGTGAAGTCTGTAAGTCTAGGGTCTTTGCATCAAAGAAAGTTACTTAAGCTCTCAGAGCCTGTTTCCTTTTCTGTAAAATGGGAATAAGACTGGTGCTTATTTTGTAGGCCCTGGCAAGGATTAAATGAGATCATGTGTATAACACATCAGGCTAGGGTCTAGCAAATATTAAAACATGTAACCAGTATTGCAGTTATAATCAATGTTACAATGCATTGTTGTCTAGGCTTCCTTTTTAAATTTTATGTTTAAAAACTTAATTTTGAATTGGGATATGCTGCTAAGTCACTTCAGTCGTGTCCAACTCTGTGCGACCCCACAGACAGCAGCCCACCAGGCTCCCCCATCCCTGGGATTCTCCAGGCAAGAACACTGCAGTGGGTTGCCATTTCCTTCTCCAGTGCATGAAAGTGAAAAGTGAAAGTGAAGTCGCTCAGTCGTGTCCGACGCTTAGCGACCCCATGGACTGCAGTCCACCAGGCTCCTCTGTCCATGGGATTTTCCAGGCAAGAGTACTGGAGTGGGGTGCCATTGCCTTCTCTGGTATTAGGGTATAGCTGATTAACAATGCTGTGATAGTTTCAGGTGAACAGCAAGGAGACTCAGCTTACATATATATGTATTATACAGTCTCCCTCAAACTGCCCTCCCATCTAAGCTGTCACATAACATTGTAGGCTTACTTTTTGAATTTGCAGTATGTCTAGAGGGGAGATAGGAGGAGCAGAACTTTTGTCCGAGTTTGAAAGTATATTTTTAGCTGTCTCTTAGAGCCGCAGGTATATAGCAGCCATCAGCAGATGAAAGTCCTCTGCATGGGCCTGGGCCTCCCCAGGCTTCCCTGTGACTGGGATATAGCACAGGACAGCTGGGTCTTCCCCTACATGCTGAACCTGCAGATGAGGCCTAAGGCCACTTCAACAAGATAAAAAGTCACAACACGCACTAACCATACCTAACCATGGGAAAAAGTCCGACGATAAAAGGAGTTACTTTGATATCACTGAAAAATCTAGATTTAGCAATAAAACAGTTACCATGGATCAAGCGGAGAAGAATGTAGGCCAAAGGCAGTTTGAAAAGGCCATAGATAAAGTCCTCTGTCTCAAAATGTAGTTGTTTAAATTATGGCTCTGGTTCAATGTATTGGAGCAACTCTCTTTTTAAGCCTGCCCGACATCTAGGGCTAGTTGGATTGACGGTGAAGGCAAAATAACTTCCAACTTTTTTGCCTGACTAACTGTACAGATGGAGGTGCCACTAGTTGACATTTGGAGAAGACGAACATATTTGGAGAGGGAAGGGGCCAAGTCCAGTTTTGAACAGAGAGACTCTGGAGGTGTTTGAAGGGTAATGAGGTAGATATGTCTAGAAGGTAATTGAAAATGTGGATCTGGAGGTCACAGGGTGTTATATAAAGGTGGAAAGTGAAGGAATTCTCTGGTGGTCAACTGGTTAAGACACCATGATTTCACTGCTGAGGGCCCAAGTTCAATCCCTCATCAGGGAACTAAGATTCCACAAGCCACATGGGGCAACCAAAAAAAAAAAAGAAAGAAAGAAAGATGGAAAATAAGAATTGTAAATAAGAAGGAGATAATGTCCACTGTGGGCATGAGTTTAAAGTAGACCAAGAAAAGGACTAAGGAGAACACCATAGAGAATGGCCATTTGGAGAGGACAAATGGAGGAAGGAAAGCCAGCAGAGAAAGTGGAGAAGGAAAAAGAAATTGGAGAAGTAAGAGGAAAGGTAGGGCCCAGATGTGAGACCACCACACATTTTAAGAAGACTTTGGAATCACAAGCAATGCAATTGAATTTTAAAGGCATGAAAACACACTCATCTTCACTCATAATGAAAACATGCACCATAAACCAGTGGAGAGTGGACTTTCCCAGTGGTCTCGTGGTTAAGAATCCACCTTCCAAATGAGGGGACGAATGTTCAACCCCTGGTTGGGGAAAGAAGATACCACGTGCTGCAGGGCAACTAAGCTGGTGTGCCACAGCCACCAAGTCCAACTTTCAAGCCTGCGAGCCTCAGCTGGAGAGCGGCCCATGTGCCACAACGAAAGATCACATATGCGGCAACAAAGAAGCTGCATGCTGCAATGAGGACCTGACACAGCCACAAATAAATAAGTAAATATAAAAACTAAATAAAACAATGAAGAANCGTGCTGCAGGGCAACTAAGCTGATGTGCCACACCCACCAAGTCCAACTAGCAAGCCCTCGAGCCTCAGCTGGAGAGCGGCCCGTGTGCCACAAGGAAAGATCACATATGCGGCAACAAAGAAGCTGCATGCTGCAATGAGGACCTGACACAGCCAAAAATAAATAAGTAAATATAAAAACTAAATAAAACAATGAAGAAGTAGCACTAAAAAAAAAAAAAAAAAAAAAATCTACCGGACTGGCAAGAATGGAAAAGTTCAATGTCTTGGAGAGGATGTGGGGATATAGACACTCTAAAATAGTAAAGACATACACATTTTGGCCTAGTCATTCCATTTCTAGGGATCCACTGGGTGGATGTGCTTATTTGTGTGCACGGAGAGGTTTGTACAAGGATAGTCACTGCAGTGTTATTTGTCGTAGCAAAGGCTTGCAAACAACCACAACATCGATCAATAGCAGACTTGCAAAATTAACAATGACACATCACTAGTGGAATATATGCATTTCAGTGGAATATATGAGGTTATTAAACAAGGAAGATCAATAAGCACTCATTTGGAACAATATCTAACAATATCTTTTGATGTGAAAAGGTCAGAAGCAGAATAGAACAGGATGTGATGTCATTTATGCAAAAGTGGGTAAGGGTGGCTTTGGAGCCACCCTTGTCTAGGTATGTAACTGCGGGAAGGCGACCTGTGCTTCAGTTTCCTCACCTATCTCCACAGCATTATCAGAAATGTAAAGGGGATTGACTTTTCCCTTTTGTACTTTTTGAATTATTTTTAAAACCATGGGTGTTTGTTACCCTAATTTTCATTTAATTAAAAAAATTTAAGAAAGTGCATGAGTACTTTTGCAAATGAGCAAGTGGAAAAGAGGCTCCATTCATTAGGGAGATCCAATTTAAACCACAATGAGATACGACCTTGAGCCTATTCTTACAGCTAGAATACAAAGACTGAAAATACCAAGCATACCATCCCAAGCCCACATTACTTTGGTATCTCATTTATGTCAAAGAAAATGAGATCCTCCCTACCTATACCAAACTCACCGAGGGATTCTAATTGATCCTGCCTGGGTCACATGTTCAGCTCTGAACCAATCACTGTGGGGCTGTGAATCACCCTACGTGCTGGTGAAGATGTGTCTAGCTGAGGTTTTCTTACGCTGCTGGTGGGAATGTAGAATGGTATAGCTACTTGGAAAACAGCAGGGCAGTTTCTTATAAAGATTAAAATATGTCTCACAGTAACTCAGAATTCCACTCTTAGGAGTTTACCAAAGAAACTTTATGTTCACAGAAAGATTTGGACTTGAATAATCTTGGCAGCTTGAATCAAAATAGCCCCAAACTGGAAACACCCCAAAAGTTTATCAACTTGGAAATGAATAAACAAACCGTGGTATATCCATACAGGGAAGTAAAAAGGAACAAATAATACTTGCAGCAGTACTGGTACATCTCAGTGGCTCTATGCTAAGTAAGAGAATCCGGAAACAAAACCTCCAATACCGTATAATTCCGTTTAAGATTCAAGAAAAGGCAAAACTACAGGGATGAAAAGCAGATCAGTGGCTGCCAGGGGTTGGGGTTGGAGAGGAGTTAACTATAAAGAAGCAGAGGGGAATTTTTTGGCTTGGTGGAAACATTCTATGGTATGTTCTTGGTGGTGGTTACATGACTGTCTATGTTTGTCAAAACTCAAACTAGAGGGTTTCCCTGGGGGCTCAGCAGAGACGAGGGAGACGTGGGTTCGATTCCTAATCTGGAATGATCCCACATGCCTCGGAGCAACTAAGCCTGTGCACCGTAACTACCGAGCCTGCATTCTAGAGCCCGTGCTCCACAGCAAGAGAAGCCACTGCAAGGAGAAGCCCAGTTAACACAACTGGAGAGTAGTCCCCACTTGCCGCACCTAGGGAAAAGCCTGTGCAGCAGTGAATCCTAGCACAGTCAAAAATAAAAAAACAAAACTTTAGAAACTCAAATTAGGTACATAAGATTGCGAATTCTATAAACAAAGCTGGATTTTAAAAAGTCTAACAGCCTCGATTTTTTTTTTTTAAAGATAGCCTCTTCTGTAATGTTCAGTAACAGAGGGAAATTAAATGGGATGAAGATGGGAAGGGACTGATTGGATGCTTATGTGCCATGTTGCGCTGGAGAATCTTGGTGGGTGGGGGGATGAAGTTGGACCCCAGATTGGCAAGAGTCAATGGGGAGGGAAGAAGTGGGAGTGTTAGCTATCTGAGGACATCTTCCAAGAAATTCATCTGTACACGGATACCAAATAAACATGACTCAACCTTTCTATGTACAAACGAGATACAGATTAAACCAACATCACTGTGGCCCATCTGATCGGTGTTGTCTGGTAGCCTGTGTGAGCGTAGGTGTAGGAAGTGGTGTACAATCTTTATAAAAAGCCATTTGAAATCAAAAGGCCCTTCCCCTCTCCCCACAAGTGTCAGCTCATTGATCTGGCCACTCCACTAGCAATTTATCCAAAGGGGATAACTGGATAGCTGGACAAGGGAGGTAGCAAAAGCTGTCAAATCAAAGTATCTTTATAATGTAAATCAACGGATTAAGTATACATTATTAAGGGACTGGCTGAGTAAAAGTAATGATTTATTCCTCCTAGAATTTGCTTTCAGCCTTTGACATTTTTTGATCTGCATAATAATTTGGGAGAAGAAGGAACTAGGTGAGCAGGAAATGGGGGTGACAGGGAGATTTCTTTATTAAAATTAATCTCTTTGGCTGCACTGGGCCTTTGTTGTGGCATGCCAGATCTTCATTGCTGCATGCTGACCCTCTAGCTGTAGCTCGACGGCTCAGGAGTTGCCACTTGTGGGCTTATTGTCCTGCAGCACACGGGGATCTCAGTTCCCAGATCAGGAATTGAACCTACTTCTCCTGCATCGGAAGGCGGCTTTTTTTTTTTTTTTTTTAATTTAAATTTATTTATTTTAATTGGAGGCTAATTATTTTACAATATTGTATTGGTTTTGCCATACATCAACATGAATCTTCTTAACCACTGGATGGCCGGGGAAGTCCTGTGGGAGACTGGCTAAATCTGTATGGGTATATGCTAAATACCCTTTTCTGTCTTTTGACTTTGGAACCATGTAACTTTATTGCCTACTAAAAAGTTAAAATAAAAATTTTAATAAAAATAAAAATTATGATCTGGAGCTAAACATGGAAGACCATTTACAATATAGTGTTTAGTGGGAAAAGCCCACAGCAAGGCAGAATGAGCATATTTTTGTGAAAACTGGATTTATATGGATAAAGTATGGCAGGAGAAACAATAAAGTGTTAACTAGGTTATCTGGATGGTGCTTTTTGGTGACAATGAATTTTTTCGTTTTATATTTTTTAAAAAGTGATAAATTATAAGCTTTGTATAATTAAAAATATATCCTTTTTGGACATCAGTGGGAAAACTAGTGAAATCAAAGTTTGTAGTCTGGTTCATAGTAGTAAACCAACATCAATTTCCAAGTTTTGACCAATGTACTCAATGTGTTCACTAAGAAGCTCACATTAGGGGAAATTGGATGAAGGGTACATGGGAACTCTCTGTGCTATTTTTTTTTGTGGCTCACTTGTAAATCTAAAATGATTTCAAAATAAAAAAGCTTTTTAAAAGTTTTAAAAATAAATTTAGTTAACTAAAAATGTCACTTTTTCAGGACTTCCCTTATGGTCAGTGGTTAAGCATCACCTGCCAATGGAGGGGACGTGGGTTCAGTCCCTGGTCTGGGAAGATTCTACATGCCCAGGGCCTGTGCTCTGGAATGAAAGAAGCCCCTGCAGTGAGAAGCCTGTGCACCACAGCTAGAGAGAAGCCCCCACCCTCCACACCTAGAGAAAGCCTGGGCTCAGCAACAGAGACCCAAGGCAGTAAAAAAAAAAGTAAAAATATCACTTTTTCTACGACCAAAGAAACAAAGCTTGGTGATGGAGGGAGGAGGAAGGTAGGGTATTACAGGAGTGGAATTTTAGGATAGGAGAGTTTTCACAGGCAGAGGAGGGCCTAGGAGACTGCGGAGGATGAAGATGAGCGCGAAGAGAGCTGTAATTGAACAAGGGGCCTGAGGAAGGCAGGTGGGACCTTAGGACGGGGTGCCTCTTTCTCCAAGGCTGAAGTGAAGTGAAAGTCATTCAGTCGTGTCCGACTCTTTGCGAACCTGTGGACTACACAGTCGATGGAATTCTCCAGGCCAGAGTACTGGAGCAGGTAGCCTTTCCTTTCTCCAGGGGATCTTCCTAACCCAGGGATCGAACCCAGGTCTCCCGTATTGCAGGCAAATTCTTTACCAGGTGAGTCACAAGGGAAGCCCAAGAATGCTGAAGTGGGTTTCTTTGGGAGGCAGGGGCCAGCTCACCTGCGGAGGGATGGGGAAAATGTGGAGCTTGTGGATGACAGAGAAGGTCTGGAAGCCAAAGTGCGTCATGCGACCAGGCAACCGTGAGATAGCAATATTTCCCAAGTGTCCCGGGAGATAAGGGTCACTTGGAACGTGCTAGAATCCAAGACTCTGTGCCTCCACCCCAAACCAGGAAAGAGACTTGAAAACCTTTTCATTTAACAAGTGGCCCCAGGTGGCTTTTCCCTGAAGGGAAGTTGGAGGAACACCGAAGTAAAAGATGACTAAGCTCTGGCTGCTTAAGATACGCTCTGACGACCGGCAGCATCAGCCTCAACTGGGAGTTGCTTAGTACAGCACACCTCACTCCAGACGTAAGAAATTAGCATCTGCATTTTAAATATGATCCCCAAGTGAATCATTGGCATGTCGGAATTTGGGAAGCATTGTGTGAATTAACCACTATTACCATCTGTTCAGTTCAGTTCAGTTGCCCAGTCGTGTCCGACTCTGCGACCCCATGGACTGCAGCACGCCAGGCTTCCCTGTCCATCACCAACTCCCAGAGCTTACTCAAACTCATGCCCATGGAGTCAGTGATGCCATCCAACCATCTCATCCTCTGTTTTCCCCTCCTGCCTTCAGTCTTTCCCAAGACTGGGGTCTTTTCCAATGAAAGTTCTTCACATCAACTTTGCTCAAGGTGAGGAGCTATGCTTGTTTGCTCAGTCACCATCCTTTGGGGATCCATGTGAGTTTGATGGAACTCATGCTTACTGGGGGTGTGTATGTGCACACATGTGGCCAACTGGAGTGTACCGTCCTGTAGCCACAGTGACTGGTTCAGAGGGGGGCATGTTGCAAAAAAAAAAGCCAATTCTGGCTCCGTGTCGGGACCGTTTCTTTGACTTGCTTTTCCTTGCTTTTGTTGTTATAATCTTACAGAATGGCTGGCCTCAGAAACTCCTGCCCCTCTATGGACTGTTAAATTAAAATGCCTGTGTTCAGAACCCTGTCCACCTGTAGACAGCAGGAAGGAAGAGATTATTAACACATCCCCTGCCTGAGGCTTGCCATTCGAGAAGATGTTTGCAAGATTAATGGCCTTTTCACTTTGCTTCAGGGCTTCCCAGGTGGCGCTAGTTGTAAAAAAACCCTGCTTGCCAATGCAGGAGTTGCGAGAGACTCAGGTTCTATCCCTGGGTCAGGAAGATCCCCTGGAGAAGGAAATGGCAACCCGCGCCAGTATTCTTGCTTGGTAAGTCTCATGGACAGAGGACCCTGGCGGGCTACGGTCCATGGCGTCACGAAGAGTCAATTTACCTTGCTCTCTCACCTCCCCCCACCCATCTCTCTATAAAAAGAACCTGGCATCCAGACCCTGAGAAGACGGTTATTTTGAGGCGCTAACTTGACATCTTCTTGGTCAGCCACCTCCCTGAATAAAGTTGAATTCTCTGCCTCAACCCCTCGTCTCTCAGTTTCATTGGCCTCTCGTGTGGCAAGCAGAAGGAGCTTGGACTCAGTAATAGGCAAGTGGCCCAAGTGGGACCAGAGTCCCTTGCTGAGTTTGGCATATGTATAGCTAGGGAAGGAGGATCTCATTTTCTTTGACATGAATGAGCTGTCAAACCAATATAGGCTTGGGGTGGAGAGGGTGGGTGTCAGAGGCCTCTTCCCACTGTGTGGAGAGAGGTGGTCTTGAGAAGCAGCAAGTTGCTCAGGGAAGTAGGGATGGTTGAAGTGGAGAGGGGTGGATGAGGTCTCAAGACTGAGCAGCAGAGTCCATTCACGCCCAAAGCTAGATGCTTCTGCACGTGTCACTTAAATGAGTTATGATAGTCCCCCGCCCTCTCCTTTGTGGAAGCCCACATAGCTCTTTGAGCTGGGATATCTGTCCCAAGTGAGTAAGCACAGATTCAAGAAGAAAATGAGGCAGGACTTCCCTGGTGGTCCTGTGGCTAAGACTCCATGCTCCTAACACAGGGGTCCCAGGTTCAATCCCTGATCAGGGAACTAGATCTCATATGTAGCAACTAAAGATCCTGCGTACCACAACTAAAATCCAGCACAGCTAAATAAATACATAAAGATAAATACTTTTTTTTAAAAAAAGAGGAATAAAACAGGGCATCAGGGGCTGAAGTCTCCTGGGGGATGTGAATAAGAGCCCTGGATGATGGGTGACAGTGTAAATCAGGTGCAAGAGCTTCACAGGAAGAAGGCTAGAAGGAGGGGCAAGGAAGTGGCAGAGAGGGTCCAGGGAAAGGTGAGCCCACCTTGAGAAAAGCCTGCGAGCAAAGTGAGGTCAGCCGGACGAGGGACCTAGTCTTGGACTGGGCCTGGCCCTCAACTGATCCTGAGCACAGATTGACTCCTGACCTGACTGTGTGCTGGGCCCTCCTGTGGCCATAGGTTAACTCAATCCTAAATCCTGATCTTGTTCTTTCTCCTTTTTCTTGGACTCAGTGCAAAAACTCTGGGGCAACCTGCCTCAGGGCAACCATAGTCTCCCCTTAGTCTCTGAACTGCACCCAACACTCAGGAGGGACTAGAACATTATTCCAAGATCTCAAACTTTGACCCAGAAATCCAAATCCAATTTTCCACCTGGAGAACCAGCTAGTGATCTCCCCAATCATCCTCTTTCCTGACATCTCTGCCATAGGGAGGAAGAAGTGATGAGGACATCCCCTTGGCTCTGGTTGTGTTCTGGAAGTCTGCGCATTTCCAAAAACTGTCCATCAGGGTTATGAAGGGTGGGTCCCCCAGTTTGTTTGCTCAGTCTCTCAGTCTTATCTGACTCTTTGTTCAATTCCATGGACTGAAGCCTGCCGGGCTTCTCTGTCCATGGGAATCTCCAGGCAAGAATCCTGGAGTGGGTGGCCATTTCCTTCTCCAGGCCCCCGCTCCCCACCACAAGACCTGCATCTAGATGGAGGTGCCCCAGTGGTCCAGAATGGTGACTTCTCAGGAGCCCAGTCTGATTTCAGAGCTTGAGAGATAGTTAGCAGCTAAGTGGATGATGATAAATAGATGGATATATGAGTCGATGGATGCCTGGATGAACGAATCGGTGCTGGGTGGATAAGGAGTGGCATTACTGAAGGAGGCAGAAGTTTGTTCCAAGGTTGGTGAGGACCTGGGTATGTACCAGTCATTGGAGGCTGACAGGACCGTGGATAACCAACTTCATGGTCTTGCCAAAGCTCCCTCTGCTCTCCTTCTCTTTCTCATGTTCTTACTTGGATCACTGTTGTGTTGCTGGGTTGAGGCATCATCCTCAGCTCAACCGAGTCCCCTCTCACATGAAGTGATAACCTGGAGGGTCTGTGGAGGAAGATTGCCATGGTGGGTTGATGGCTGCTCTCTGTGCTTTCCTGAAATGATCCAATTTTCCACAGTGTATGAACCAGTGAAGTCGCTCAGTCGTGTCCGACTCTTTGCGATCCCATGGACTGTAGCCTACCAGGCTCCTCCATCCATGGAATTTTCCAGGCAAGAGTACTGGAGGGGGTTGCCATTTCCTTCTCCAGGGGATCTTCCTGACCTGGGGATCGAACCCAGGTCTCCTGCATTGCAGGCAGACGCTTTACCGTCTGAGCCACCAGGGAAGCTTTCCACAGTGTATAGCGGGTTTTTATTGCTTGTGCTGAACCCGTATACACTCTCCCTTCTTGTGATAGCAGCACCCTAGTGGTTCTCAAGCAACCGCAGTCCTTACTCCGCTCTCTTTCAGTACAGTTTTTGAAGGGAGGCTGCTCCTCTAATATAGGAGTAACACAATCCAGGCCTGGACAATCATCGTGTTTCATCTCTTCAGTTACAGCGATTGGTTCGAGAAAAGACCCAAGACTCAAGTACGTCCAATGCAAGACCATTAAATAATTTTGGGTTGGTTTTTTTTTTTTTTAAAGAGTTGTAAGAAAGAAGCTTTCTTCCTTTTGGGGGTGTGAGAGATGGAGCGAATATTTGGGACTCCCACTCTGTAGCAGGAGTGTGTCTGAGAATGGAGCTAACATGAAGGAAAGTGCAGAGAGACAGGAAGTGAGAGTTCTGATCTTATCGCCTGAGTTTCTGGATCCAACCGTATCTGAAGCCAGAAACATATTTCCAGTTAGGTGAGCCAAAATTTTCTCAACCCAACGTAAGATAGGTTTTTAGAACTTGCGCCAAATTCCTTACACAATCATTACTTTTGTATGAATACAAATCTGTATTTTTGCTAATGTTATTTTAAAGGAACAAATGACAGCTGCCAGATTCCAGAGCATGTGTAGTTGGTCAACAAGCAGAGCTGTTAAATAGAATTTGTCAAACAAACACCTGCAGGTCTGGCCAGAGATGTGAGCGGATGTGGCTGGGAAGATTGCTCCGGGAGTGTTCCTGGAGGAAGGGAAGGCCCAGTAACAACTGGCTTCTATTCCACCTCCTCCTCCGGCTCCTTCCAGCTCCAGCTGGGTGCGCGATGAATGAGGCTCCTTCAGCCCCCAGCCTGCAATTAGAGCACCCAGGAATCCTGCTGATAACGCCCTTTTTCCACCCTGGGTTGGTCCTGCCCCTGGAAAGAAGGAGCTGGAACAATTTCCTGGTTTCCTGGGAGGTGGGAGGTGGGCCAGAGCGTGGGCCAAAGCTGGGCCTGGTGGTTGTGCCATTTCAGCACACCCACCCTCGAGGAAGGCTTCCCAGGTGGCACTAGTGGTAAAGAACATGCCTGCCAATGGAGGAGACATAAGAGACCCTGGTTAGATCCCTGAGGATGGAAAATCCCCTGGAGAAGGGCATGGCAACCTACTCCAGTATTCTTGCCTGAGAACCCACAGGCAGAGAAACCCCCCGGGTGGGCTACTGTCCATTCGGTCGCAAAGAGCTGGATGAGACAGAAGTCACTTAACATATATGACACACACCCTGGGGATGCCTCGCTGGCGATCTCCCGAGCTATCTCAGTGGCGGAGGGAGGGTACAGAGGTAGATAATTGTCCTTGGGGGCATTTCGTGGAACACCACATAGCTTTGTTATTGTTGTTCAATTGCTAAGTCGTGTCCGACTCTGAGTGACCCCATGGACTGTGGCGTGCCAGACAACTCTGTCCTCCACTGTCTCCTGGAGTTTGCTCAAATTTGCCTTCATTGAGTTGATGAGGATATCTAACCATCTTGTCCTCTGCCACCCTCTTCTCCTTTTCCCTTTCATCTTTCCCAGCAACAGGGTCTTTTTTAATGAGTCAGCTCTTCGCATCAGGTGGCCAAACATGGGTGCTTCAGCTTCAGCTTCAGCGTCAGTCCAATCAATGAATATCCAGAGTTGATCAAGGATGCTGTTAACATCCATGTGCTACCCTCTCATTATTTTGTTTTCTGAGATTTTAAAAAATGTGCAGAATCCTGCACTAGAAAGATATGCATAGAACACGTATGTGGTTTTTAAAAATAGGAGAGCAAACACCAATGTTTGAGCCCCTGCTGAAGAGGGGACCACCACCAGCCAGTTCTCCACACGCCCTGTAGACCTCTGATCACCTCCTCTCCTGCCACCCCCTCCCCAGAAGTTTCTGTTATCCTGATTTCTGTGGCCAGTGCCTCCTGCTTTTCTTTGTAGTCTCTCTTACCATTTTCCTTTAAGTCAACTCATTCTTTTACTTGTTTTGGCTGGGTCTTGGTGGCTGAGCTTGGGCTTTCTAGTTGCATCGAGCGGGGACTACGCTTTGTTGCAGTGCGTGGGCTTCTCATTGCAGTGACTTCTCTTGTTTCAGAAGACAGGCTCTAGGGCACACGGGCTTCAGTAGTTGTGGCATGCAGGCTCAGTAGGCAGCTCAGTATTTGCGGCATGAGGGCTTAGTTGCCGCGTGGCCTGTGGGATCTTCCTGAACCAGGGACTGAATCCATGTCGCCTGCATTTGCAGGTGGATTCTTTACCACTGAGCTGCCAGGAAAGCCCCAACTCACTCTTTTAATTCAACTAAATTTTTTGACTTTTTTTTTTTTTTGAGATAAAATTCACGTAACATGAGATTCAGCATTTTAAAGTGTACCGTCCAGTAGCACTCAACATGTTCACTCCTGTCTATCTCCAAACATTTTCTTCACCCCCGAGATCCTGGACCCACTGAACAGTTACCCCCGACCCCCCACTTCCCCCCAGCAACCTACTTTGTCTCCATGGATTTACTTATTCTGAGTACTTCGAGTAAATGGAATCACACAATGCATGGCTGGCCTCCTTGACTTTCCGTGGTGGTCCAGTGGTTAATAATCTGCCTTCCAATGCAAGAGACGTAGGTTATCAAACCTACGTCCATGACCCTGGTCATGGAAATAAAATCCTGCATGTGTCAGGGCAGTTAAGCCCGCATGCCACAAGGAAAATCCCAAGTGCTGCAAGTAGAGAAGGCCCCATGCACTGCAACTAGAAAAGAGCCTGAGCCCTGTGACAAAGACCCAGCACAGCCAAAAAGAAACTAAAATCTAAATAATAACTAAATAAACTAAAAGATGGAGAAGGCAATGGCACCCCACTCCAGTACTCTTGCCTGGAAAATCCCATGGATGGAGGAGCCTGGTGGGCTGCAGTCCATGGGTTCGCGAAGAGTTGGACACGACTGAGCGACTTCCCTTTCACTTTTCACTTTCAGGCATTGGAGAAGGAAATGGCAACCCACTCCAGTGTTCTTGCCTGGAGAATCCAGGGATGGGGGAGCCTGGTGGGCTGCTGTCTATGGGGTCACACAGAGTCGGACATGACTGAAGGGACTTAGCAGCAAACTAGAAGAAAACGGTTCCATCACCTCTGACTTGTCCCTCTGCCTGCAATGTTGTTTGCTCAGATATGAATGACTCCCTCAAGTTGTTCAGACAATACTCTTGCCCAGAGGTCTCCTCTGACCACATAACTCCCAGGCTGGCCCCTCTATCTGCCCCTGGACTCCCAGACCCTCTCTACCTGCAGTACATTTTCTTCTTTCCATAGCACTTCTCACCCTCTGAGGTGCTATCCACTGTACTCACTTCTTACACAGATTGTTTCTGGGTCTGCTCTCCCTCAGGAGGGGGTGAGGTCCATCCACACGGGCAGGGAGCTTTATCTGCTTGCCCCACACATGTGTCCCCAGCTCCTACAATGCTGCTTGGCAGAGTAAGCAGTTGAGGGAGGCTGAATAACAGAGCCCCAAGATGTCCATGTCCTATTCCTTGGAACCTGTGAATGTTACCTCTATGGCACACGGAGCCTTTGCAGATATGATTAAGTTAGGAATCTTGAGATGGGGAGACTATCTTGGGGTCTCCAGATGATCCGAAATGTAATCACAAGTATCCCTATTTAAAAAAAAAAAAAACAAAACAAAAACGGGACAATTTGGCAGCAACAGAAGAAGACAATGTGATGGGCTTCCCTGTTGGTCCAGTGCTTAAGAATACACCTTGCGATGCAGGGGACAAGCGTTCCATCCCTGGTCCATGAAGGTCCTGCCTGCTGGAGACCACTAAGCCCGTGCACCACAACTACTGAACTCTGGAGCCCTGGAGTGGCAGCTACTGAAGCCCGCGTGCCCTAGAGCCCATGCTCTGCAGTAAGAGAAGCCACCACAATGAGAAGCCTGTGCACGGCAACTGGAGAGTAGCCCCGACTCGCTGTAACTGGAGAAAGCCCTTGCTCTGCAGTGAAGAGCCAGCAGAGTCGAAAGTAAATAAGTGGATTTTTAAAACTAAAAGAAGACAATGTGATAATTAAAGCAGGACACTACTCTGCTGGTTCTGAAGAGGGACAAAGGGGCCAGGCACCAAGGAATGCAGTTTCAGAAGCCAGAAAAGGCAAGAGGACAGATTCCCACCTGGAGCCTCTGTGGTGTGCATGGTCCGGCCACACTTTGATCTTAGCCCCGTACGACTCTCTTCATCGCTCTGGCCTCCAGAACTGTCAGGGGATACATTTCTGTGATCGTAAGCCCCTCAGTTTGTGGAGATTTGGTACAGCATCCACAGGAAACTAATGCGGAGCTCAATGAACAGCTGTTAATGAATGCACTGCCCAATCAGTAACTAAAGGAAACTCCAGTATTATGCACAACAAGCAGAAGGTAACTGAGAAAACAAAGGTGTTGTNGTGAGAGTTCTGATCTTATCGCTTGAGTTTCTGGATCCAACCGTATCTGAAGCCAGAAACACATTTCCAGTTAGGTGAGCCAAAATTTTCTCAACCCAATGTAAGATAGGTTTTTAGAACTTGCGCCAAATTCCTTACACAATCATTACTTTTGTATGAATACAAATCTGTATTTTTGCTAATGTTATTTTAAAGGAACAAATGACAGCTGCCAGATTCCAGAGTATGTGTAGTTGGTCAACAAGCAGAGCTGTTAAATAGAATTTGTCAAACAAACACCTGCAGGTCTGGCCAGAGATGTGAGCGGATGTGGCTGGGAAGATTGCTCCGGGAGTGTTCCTGGAGGAAGGGAAGGCCCAGTAACAACTGGCTTCTATTCCACCTCCTCCTCCGGCTCCTTCCAGCTCCAGCTGGGTGCGCGATGAATGAGGCTCCTTCAGCCCCCAGCCTGCAATTAGAGCACCCAGGAATCCTGCTGATAACGCCCTTTTTCCACCCTGGGTTGGTCCTGCCCCTGGAAAGAAGGAGCTGGAACAATTTCCTGGTTTCCTGGGAGGTGGGAGGTGGGCCAGAGCGTGGGCCAAAGCTGGGCCTGGTGGTTGTGCCATTTCAGCACACCCACCCTCGAGGAAGGCTTCCCAGGTGGCACTAGTGGTAAAGAACATGCCTGCCAATGCAGGAGACATAAGAGACCCTGGTTAGATCCCTGAGTATGGAAAATCCCCTGGAGAAGGGCATGGCAACCTCCTCCAGTATTCTTGCCTGAGAACCCACAGGCAGAGAAACCCCCCGGGTGGGCTACTGTCCATTCGGTCGCAAAGAGCTGGATGAGACAGAAGTCACTTAACATATATGACACACACCCTGGGGATGCCTTGCTGGCGATCTCCCGAGCTATCTCAGTGGCGGAGGGAGGGTACAGAGGTAGATAATTGTCCTTGGGGGCATTTCGTGGAACACCACATAGCTTTGTTATTGTTGTTCAATTGCTAAGTCGTGTCAGACTCTGAGTGACCCCATGGACTGTGGCGTGCCAGACAACTCTGTCCTCCACTGTCTCCTGGAGTTTGCTCAAATTTGCCTTCATTGAGTTGATGAGGATATCTAACCATCTTGTCCTCTGCCACCCTCTTCTCCTTTTCCCTTTCATCTTTCCCAGCAACAGGGTCTTTTTTAATGAGTCAGCTCTTCGCATCAGGTGGCCAAACATGGGTGCTTCAGCTTCAGCTTCAGCGTCAGTCCAATCAATGAATATCCAGAGTTGATCAAGGATGCTGTTAACATCCATGTGCTACCCTCTCATTATTTTGTTTTCTGAGATTTTAAAAAATGTGCAGAATCCTGCACTAGAAAGATATGCATAGAACACGTATGTGGTTTTTAAAAATAGGAGAGCAAACACCAATGTTTGAGCCCCTGCTGAAGAGGGGACCACCACCAGCCAGTTCTCCACACGCCCTGTAGACCTCTGATCACCTCCTCTCCTGCCACCCCCTCCCCAGAAGTTTCTGTTATCCTGATTTCTGTGGCCAGTGCCTCCTGCTTTTCTTTGTAGTCTCTCTTACCATTTTCCTTTAAGTCAACTCATTCTTTTACTTGTTTTGGCTGGGTCTTGGTGGCTGAGCTTGGGCTTTCTAGTTGCATCGAGCGGGGACTACGCTTTGTTGCAGTGCGTGGGCTTCTCATTGCAGTGACTTCTCTTGTTTCAGAAGACAGGCTCTAGGGCACACGGGCTTCAGTAGTTGTGGCATGCAGGCTCAGTAGGCAGCTCAGTATTTGCGGCATGAGGGCTTAGTTGCCGCGTGGCCTGTGGGATCTTCCTGAACCAGGGACTGAATCCATGTCGCCTGCATTTGCAGGTGGATTCTTTACCACTGAGCTGCCAGGAAAGCCCCAACTCACTCTTTTAATTCAACTAAATTTTTTGACTTTTTTTTTTTTTTGAGATAAAATTCACGTAACATGAGATTCAGCATTTTAAAGTGTACCGTCCAGTAGCACTCAACATGTTCACTCCTGTCTATCTCCAAACATTTTCTTCACCCCCGAGATCCTGGACCCACTGAACAGTTACCCCCGACCCCCCACTTCCCCCCAGCAACCTACTTTGTCTCCATGGATTTACTTATTCTGAGTACTTCATGTAAATGGAATCACACAATGCATGGCTGGCCTCCTTGACTTTCCGTGGTGGTCCAGTGGTTAATAATCTGCCTTCCAATGCAAGAGACGTAGGTTATCAAACCTACGTCCATGACCCTGGTCATGGAAATAAAATCCTGCATGTGTCAGGGCAGTTAAGCCCGCATGCCACAAGGAAAATCCCAAGTGCTGCAAGTAGAGAAGGCCCCATGCACTGCAACTAGAAAAGAGCCTGAGCCCTGTGACAAAGACCCAGCACAGCCAAAAAGAAACTAAAATCTAAATAATAACTAAATAAACTANGTCAGGGCAGTTAAGCCCGCATGCCACAAGGAAAATCCCAAGTGCTGCAAGTAGAGAAGGCCCCATGCACTGCAACTAGAAAAGAGCCTGAGCCCTGTGACAAAGACCCAGCACAGCCAAAAAGAAACTAAAATCTAAATAATAACTAAATAAACTAAAAGATGGAGAAGGCAATGGCACCCCACTCCAGTACTCTTGCCTGGAAAATCCCATGGATGGAGGAGCCTGGTGGGCTGCAGTCCATGGGTTCGCGAAGAGTTGGACACGACTGAGCGACTTCCCTTTCACTTTTCACTTTCAGGCATTGGAGAAGGAAATGGCAACCCACTCCAGTGTTCTTGCCTGGAGAATCCAGGGATGGGGGAGCCTGGTGGGCTGCTGTCTATGGGGTCACACAGAGTCGGACATGACTGAAGGGACTTAGCAGCAAACTAGAAGAAAACGGTTCCATCACCTCTGACTTGTCCCTCTGCCTGCAATGTTGTTTGCTCAGATATGAATGACTCCCTCAAGTTGTTCAGACAATACTCTTGCCCAGAGGTCTCCTCTGACCACATAACTCCCAGGCTGGCCCCTCTATCTGCCCCTGGACTCCCAGACCCTCTCTACCTGCAGTACATTTTCTTCTTTCCATAGCACTTCTCACCCTCTGAGGTGCTATCCACTGTACTCACTTCTTACACAGATTGTTTCTGGGTCTGCTCTCCCTCAGGAGGGGGTGAGGTCCATCCACACGGGTAGGGAGCTTTATCTGCTTGCCCCACACATGTGTCCCCAGCTCCTACAATGCTGCTTGGCAGAGTAAGCAGTTGAGGGAGGCTGAATAACAGAGCCCCAAGATGTCCATGTCCTATTCCTTGGAACCTGTGAATGTTACCTCTATGGCACACGGAGCCTTTGCAGATATGATTAAGTTAGGAATCTTGAGATGGGGAGACTATCTTGGGGTCTCCAGATGATCCGAAATGTAATCACAAGTATCCCTATTTAAAAAAAAAAAAAACAAAACAAAAACGGGACAATTTGGCAGCAACAGAAGAAGACAATGTGATGGGCTTCCCTGTTGGTCCAGTGCTTAAGAATACACCTTGCGATGCAGGGGACAAGCGTTCCATCCCTGGTCCATGAAGGTCCTGCCTGCTGGAGACCACTAAGCCCGTGCACCACAACTACTGAACTCTGGAGCCCTGGAGTGGCAGCTACTGAAGCCCGCGTGCCCTAGAGCCCATGCTCTGCAGTAAGAGAAGCCACCACAATGAGAAGCCTGTGCACGGCAACTGGAGAGTAGCCCCGACTCGCTGTAACTGGAGAAAGCCCTTGCTCTGCAGTGAAGAGCCAGCAGAGTCGAAAGTAAATAAGTGGATTTTTAAAACTAAAAGAAGACAATGTGATAATTAAAGCAGGACACTACTCTGCTGGTTCTGAAGAGGGACAAAGGGGCCAGGCACCAAGGAATGCAGTTTCAGAAGCCAGAAAAGGCAAGAGGACAGATTCCCACCTGGAGCCTCTGTGGTGTGCATGGTCCGGCCACACTTTGATCTTAGCCCCGTACGACTCTCTTCATCGCTCTGGCCTCCAGAACTGTCAGGGGATACATTTCTGTGATCGTAAGCCCCTCAGTTTGTGGAGATTTGGTACAGCATCCACAGGAAACTAATGCGGAGCTCAATGAACAGCTGTTAATGAATGCACTGCCCAATCAGTAACTAAAGGAAACTCCAGTATTATGCACAACAAGCAGAAGGTAACTGAGAAAACAAAGGTGTTGTAAGCAGAGTGCGGCAGTTAAATTGGGCTGGATAGCCAGAAATCTGTGGGTTCTGATTTGGCTTTCTCTTTGTTAAAAAAGAGACCTGAGCACTCATCAGAAAGCGTTAGAGATCAGTGAGCCCCAAACTCAGACTTGATGTCTCTGCGTATTGAAGAATGAAATGGCTTTCCACATTCTGTCCGTCCTGGTACTTAATGCTCCAGTTTGCTGGGGTAGGGGAGGAGTTCAAGGCAGCCTTCACAGAGATGTGACCTCTGTTCCTGGTCTTGGAGGGTGAGTAGAGAGAGAGAGAGAGAGCAGAGTTTTGCTTTGCAGCTAAGTTTGAGGGCCACTATAAGTCACTACTCTAGGGTAGGTCCTGTGACTTGAGGAATGTAGCTGAAGCAATGGGGAGACAATACCCTGCGGAGACATCCCCCCTGGGCAGAGCCTGGAGTCTGGACGGGAGACAGGAGAGCTGGGGGATTCGTGAGGAGGGGAGCCTTGTACCACTTTTTGTCTGGGCTCCATCTCGGGCTCCAGTTCAGTGTACAGGTCTCAGAGCCCATCGTTGCCTCTCTTCCTGTTTGACCAGCTTTTCTTCCATGGTGACCTCATCCCCTCCCCTGTTGACCCCCACTAGTCTCTGTCTGGCCCAGACCTCTTGCCTGAGTCTTCAACCCCGGAAGAGGGTGGAGTCTATCTGATATCACCCCTGGGGTGCAGGCTTACGGGGGACATGTTGAATCTGAGGCATCTCTGTCATCAGGGAGACATTCTATGGGCCACGGGATGCTTGAGGCTGGGACTCAGGGGCCTGGAAGGGAGGTCAGAAGAGCAGTGATGTCAGGAGCTCAGTTTGAGAAGAACAAGGGTGCAGCAAGAACAAACATTTCCACAGCCTGCTTGTGGAGCCATCGCCCCTTGGAGTCAGGAATGCTGCATCCTGCCCCCAGGCCACAGGTGTGAGGCCTTGCACCGAGGCCACAGAAGCGGAACCCAGAATCAAGGTCACTTCCGAAGCTAATTGAGCCCCTTTGTAACCATTGCCCCAAACCCCCTGATCATCACTAACCAGCTTCCTGACTCCCAATTAGGCAAAGATGCCCACTCCAGTAAACACCCTATGGCACCCCAACTGATCACCTAATGCCAACCTTCCAGCAGGAATTTTCTTTGTCTTGAGGCTATAAAATTTGGCTATTAACTCAATGAAAACTGTCAACCTGCCCCGGTCTGTCAGGATTTGTCGGTCCGCTGCACTCGCAGTGCCTGCTTTATCTCCGCTCTTTGTTCTTAATAAACTCACTCCTCTCTGCAATACTCTGTGTCTGGAAATTCTGCTCCAACCTGCACTCAGACTGTCTCCACAAGCAACTCCTGGCACGTGGCTACTCATCCGAGGGGTCTAGGAATGAAGCCGTCCTCCCCTATCCCTACCTCTGTCCTCGCACAGGAAGGCCCTTCAGCTGATCAGGCTGGACCTGAAGCCAGAGGACTTCGGAGGGGAAATCCTCAGGGGCAGGTGCACTTGAAAGGCAGGGGGCACAGTGGTTAAGCACACGAGCTCTGAGACAGGCCAGGGTCCACCGTTTACTAGGGATTGGGGCCACGAGAACGGGGCCCATAGACATGGTGTCCTGGGCCTCTGTTTCCTTATCTACACCTGCACTGTGAGAATCCCACAAACCGGTGTGTGTGGAATGCTCAGCAGATTTCCTGGCCAACAATAAATGCTTAATGAATATTAGCCATTGTTATGGTTGTTATTGTTTTTATTAGCTCCATAAACTTTTCCTAAACACCACCACTGTTCTCAGTCTTACCCCAGTTTGGGGACAAAGAGTAAGACACAATTCCTGCCCTCAAAGCATCCACTGTTCAATGAGAAAGGAAAGGAAAGGAAAGTGAAGTCGTTCAGTTGTGTCTGACTCTTTGAGACCCCATGGACTGTAACCAGCCAAGCTCCTCTGTCCATGGGATTTTCTGGGCAAGAAACTGGAGTGGGTTGCCATTTCCTTCTCCAGGGGATCTTCCCAACCCAGGGATCGAATCTGGGTCTCCCGCATTGCGGCAGACTCTTTACTGTCTGAGCCACTAGGGAACTGTTTAATAAGACAGACAGACAAATGGATAAGAAATTGTACTAGGGAAGAAAACTAAGGGGCTTCCCAGGTGGTGCTGGTAGAGAAGAACCCGCCTGCTGTTACAGGAGACACAGGAGATGCTGGTTTGATCCCTGGGTCAGGAAGATCCCCTGGAGGAGGGCATGGCAACCTGCTCCAGTATTCTTGCCTGGGAAATCCCATGGCCAGAGGAGCCTGGTGGGCTACAGTTCATAGGGTTGCAAAGTCAGACATGACTGAAATGACTTAGCATGCTCACTTGGAAACTCTCTTATAAAGGAAGCTAGTAAGGGAAAGGATGGGAAGACTCTGCCGAAGTGGTGATATCTGTGACTGGCAGGATGAGTGGAGGAGGAGAACCTATTGGCACCTATTTGGCACCATAGGTTGGCTAAGGCTCGGAGCCAGGCAGGAAGGAGGTGGCTGAGCCATGGGGTGTCACCTTTGTGCTGGGGGAGAGGTAGGTGGCTATGCCTCCAGATGCTCTTGACCTCCCCTTTGACAAAGCCAGGCTTCTCTGGTGGCTCAGACGGTAAAGAATTGGCCTGCAATGCGAGAGACCAAGGTTCAATCCCTGGGTTGGGAAGATCCCCTGGAGAAAAGAATGGCAACCCACTCCAGTATTCTTGCCTGGAGAATCCATGGACAGAGGAGGCTGGTGGGCTACCGTCCATGGGGTCGCAAAGAGTTGACAGGACTGATTGAGTGACTAACACTCACTTTGACAAATCCGGCAAATCCGGAGCCTTGCTGCAAACGTTCTGCCTGTGACATCATGCTGAGGCAGGTCGGTTCCACAAATCTGAGGCCGGGCCCCCACACCTCCTACTCCAAGGGAGGAGGAGGAAGCTCCCTCTGGGCAATGCCCAGGCAGGCATCCGTGGCAAGTTCCCTGTCGGCACTGGCTGCAGCCACCCCAGCTCAGCGTGGACAGGAGCCAGGCTCCCGCCTTCCGTGACCTGATGCTGCCTGCATCAGCTCTGACTTCTGAGCCCACTCCTCAGGCAGCTCCTGCCAGGGGTCACGGCGACCTTCTCCCTGGGTGCTGCCATGCTTCCCAGCAGCGCCCCATCTGCAAGGACCAGGGGAACCACTGCGTGGGGCAGAGATGGCTGTGGCTGCCACAAGTCTGAGGTGGAGTTGGGCCAGGCAAGGTTCCCCATCCCTTTCTCTTTTTTTGACTGAGCTGGGTCTTAGCTGCTTTGTGCAGGCTTTTCCTGGTTGTGCTGAGTGGGGTCTATTGCTATGCACAGGCTTCTCATTTCGTTGGCTTGTCTTGTTGCAGAGCAAAGGCTCTAGGGCACACGGGCTTCAGGGGTTACAGCTTGTGGAATCTTCCCAGACCAGGGATTGAACCCGTGTCCCCCACATTGGCAGGAGGTTCTTGTCTTCTGCGCCACCAGGGAAGTCCTCCCTTGCTCTTTCACTGAGTCTCCTGCCTCCATCTAGCAGCCATCCTTGGGCAGAAGGCAGTCCTGAAATGCAGGCCTGTCCACATTCACAGATGAGGGACTTCCTTCTGCCCTACAGCTGGGTGTGGAGCCTTCCCCTCTTCCCACCTGGACTGATAAGAGCCTCATCCTTAAAAGGCAGACACTGATTGGATGCAAAAATGATGGACTGATAAAGTGCATGGGCCCAGGAGTCACACTGCCTAGGCTGGAAACCCAGCTCTGCCACTTCCTAGCCGGGTCACCCTGGGCAAGTAAGCCAACATTTCTGTCTCAGTTTCTTCATCCACACAGTGGGCTAACCATACCTCCTTACTGTGCTAACCCCAGGGTTGGTAGATTTTTCTGTACAAGGCCAGGGAATAAATACTGTAGGCTCCTGGGGGGCTGCAACAGCAGCCACTCACCTCTGTCCACCGTGGTAACCCAGCCATACACAATGAATGAACAAAGGGGCATAACTGTATTCCAATAAAACTTTATTATGGACACTGAAACTTGAATTGCATATAGTTTTCATGTCACAAACGGTCCTTCTTTTGATATTTTTTATTAAAAAAAAACCAAAATCACTCTTAGGTCACAAGCAAAAACAGGATTCGGCTTGTGGGTTGAAGTTTGCAGTCCCCTCTGCCAATCTTTGTAAGTGCTGAGCACGGCAGCCAGCACACGTTCTTGAGCGGATAGTGGGCACCTACTGTGTGCTTAATACACGTCAGCACCTATCATCATGGAAGGTGTGGATATGGCAGGAGGCAGCTGTCCGCGTGGCTGACTTGCTGCTGAGGGGTAGGCCATCAGTGGGGGAAGGTGGTCTGCCTTGGAGAAAAAGCAGCTGAGATGGGTTCAGGAAGTCATGCCTTGGGGACCATTGGACAGGATTGGCCAACAGAGTCATTTAACTGGCCCTTCTCTGCTAAGGGCCCAGAGTACTGGCTTTGCTGCCCAGAATGTGCCTCGCTCCCTGCCTCAGCTCAGAGTGAGGGCCCCCTTCCCCTCTAACACTCCAAGGACCCTGGGCCAGCTCCCTCCTGAGGGCTCAGAACAGACCTTGCCCCAATGTCAGCGACTGCTGCTGCTGCTAAGTTGCGTCACTCGTGTTTGACTCTGTGTGATCCCATAGACGGCACCCCACCAGGCTCCACCGTCCCTGGGATTCTCCAGGCAAGAGTACTGGAGTGGGTTGCCATTGCCTTCTCCAGTGCATGAAAGTGGAAAGTGAAAGTGAAGTCGCTCAGTTGTGTCCGACTCTTCGTGACCGTATGGTCTGCAGCCCACCAGGCTCCTCTGTCCACGGGGCTTTCCAGGCAAGAGTACTGGAGTGGGGTGCCATTGCCTTCTCTGATGTCAGCAACTAGGAATGGTTTACCCACAAACAGCTCCAGCTCCAGGCCTAGAGCTTCCTCCTATCTTTGGCACCAGGCAGTGAATGTCAGGCCTCAACACGTAAAGTCACATCCTTGGGCCCCAGCCCAGGCTGGAGGAGTGGCTAAAACCCCCAACTTGGTGCTTTGGAGGAGTCTCTCATTCTCTCTCTCTCTCAAGATCTGGCCAAGAACTCTGTCAGGCTTCACTCCTGGCCTTTGTCCAGGCCGGCCCCATCTCCTTGGCCCCATCTCTCTCCGTAGCAGGTGTGCTAAGGGGTTTGGCCTGCAGGATCTAGCTTATCCTAGGCAGCCGTGAATGTGGCTGGGAGGGATCCCATGGTCCCCTGCACACGCCCAGGCCCACCTTGTTCAAAGCAGATTTGTAGACAATGTCTTTGAAAAGCCCAGCGGGGGGGAAGACACCCCCTGTGTGCTGGAGACTCTAAGTTCTCAACCGTGGCTGGTGGTCTTGGCTCCATCTTTCTTCCCCGCCCTGCCTCAGGACTCAGCTGGCACCTGGGTGTCTGTGAGCTGACTGGAGAAGGCCCTCTCCAAGCGCAGGGTGTTGTATCTGGGGGGTGGTGTGCCGGGCACCTGGGCCCCTGGGGCTGGAGGCAGACTCAAGGCAGAGGTGAAAGTGGGCAGGTCATCATCTATGTTGAGGCCGGAGTTGTCCCGGCCCTGTGGGATGCGGGGAGCCTCAGGGCAGGCGAGTGCCTGTCTCTGGGCCCACCACCCCTTGGCTTTGTGCCACTGACGGCGGGCAATGATGGAGAGGGAGTCGATGAAGAAGACCTCGATGATCTCAATGACGCAGACGACGGAGCAACTCATCCACAGGCCCAGCTGGCCACCAATGTTGGACAGAAGCTGCTCGATCTGCAAGGGAGGCCAAACCACACGATCAAGGGGGCATCCCCACCAAGCTGGCTTCATGCAAAGACCCTGAGGCTCAAGGGAGCCACTGGTTAGCCCTGGCCCTGAACAGGTTTGCGGAAGACAAGGGCAGGCTGTCTGTCCCCTCCTACCCTGCCCGTTCTGATCTGAGGCCTGGTTGGCCTTTGGTGGCCCTAGTAGCGTGGGCTGGACCCCCACAGTCTGACTCTGCTCCCTGAGGCCAGGTAGATGGGCAAAGTTGCAGACCCGGGACAGTCTCAGAAGGGAGCCACTCACACTGTTGGCAGGGTTCTCCATGATGGATCGCTGGTTCAGGTCTTTGTAGAATATCAAGAGTTTGGCCAAGTCTGTCCTGTAAGAATTCCAATAGGCAGGGCCAAGGTGAGTTGGAGGCTTTTGCACTCTAGCAAACAGCCAGCCCCTCATCATGGCTGTGTCTCTCTGGCCCAGCCCCCAGCAAGGCCCAGGCTCTGAGCTCCACAGGGTGTCTTAGAACCTGGTTTATGGGGTTCCTTGTGCACCACAGAGCACATCTGCAGCCTGGACCTGGTCACTCAAGCTATCCCTTCACTCAAAAACCATTTCCCCAGCTCTAGACTAAATCAGTCCCCACAGCTGCCCTCCCACAATGAAACCTTGCAATCATGATTGTTTGATGGCAATCTAAAACACGTCCGGAAGACATATGACCAACCTAGATAGCATATTGAAAAGCAGAGACATTACTTTGCCAACAAAGGTCTGTCTAGTCAAGGCTATGGTTTTTCCAGTGGTCATGCATGGATGTGACAGTTGGACTGTGAAGAAAGCCGAGCACCGAAAAATGAATGCTTTTGAAGTGTGGTGTTGGAGAAGACTCTTGAGAATCCCTTGGACTGCAAGGAGATCCAACCAGTCTATTCTGAAGCAGATCAGCCCTGGTATTTCTTTGGAGGGAGTGATGCTGAAGCTGAAACTCCAGTACTTTGGACACCTCATGGGAAGAGCTGACTCATTGGAAGAGACTCTGATGCTGGGAGGGATTGGGGGCAGGAGAAGAAAGGGACGACAGAGGATGAGACGGCTGGGTGGCTGGGTGACTCTATGGACATGGGTCTGAGTGAACTTCGGGAGTAGGTGATGGACAGGGAGGCCTGATGTGCTGTGATTCATGGGGTCGCAGGGAGTCGGACACAACTGAGTGACTGAACTGAACTGAACTGAACTATAATAACAGCTAGCATTTATTGACCACTTCCTGTGTTGCCAAGCACTCTTCCAAGAACCTTGTGTGAATTAACTCACTTAATTCCCACAACAGCCCTATAAGGCAGGTATCCCCATTTTACAGACATGGAAATTGAGACACAGATTGGTTGAGTAACTTGCCCAAGACTACACAGCTCATGACTGGTAGAGTGGATATTCAAACCTAGCTACATCTGACTTTAAAGTCTGTGCTCTTAATCACTCACTGTACTAAATTCCCTCCTGTTAGGACTGTGGCAAGCTAGAAAACTCATGCTTATTCCAGAGAGGTAGCCCATACTCTGTACTCTTTGGTGCTTTGCAAAAATGGAAATTTAATGTTGCCAGAATTTTTGATCTCTTAGGAAAAGTTGCAAATAACAGGTTATACTGGTGGAATCATATTTGGCTCAGCAGTTTAATAGTTTGCAATGGTTTGATCAAAGTCTATCTTTATTATTAGACTCTAAGGAGAGATAAGAAAGTCTTCCTCAGTGATCAATGCAAAGAAATAGAGGAAAAACAACAGAATGGGAAAGACTAGAGATCTCTTCANCCACCTCATGGGAAGAGTTGACTCATTGGAAAAGACTCTGATGCTGGGAGGGATTAGGGGCAGGAGGAGAAGGGGACGACAGAGGATGAGATGGCTGGATGGCATCACCAACTCGATGGACATGAGTTTGAGTGAACTCCAGGAATTGGTGATGGACAGGGAGGCCTGGAGTGCTGCGACTCATGGGTTTGCAAAGAGTCATACACGACTGAGCAACAGAACTGAACTGAACTGAAGTACCTTGGAGGCAAGCATCATGTCTGCTTGGTTAGCATGGCATTTCCCAGCACCTCATACCTTGCCTAGTGAGATGCTGGAGACCAAACTGGGGTAGGGAACCATGTAAACAGTAATGACCTAGAGAAATGTTAGTTTACTGGGCAATCCCCCACCCACCCTCTCCACCTTTATCTCCATCCATTGAGATCCTGGAACTCTGGCCTGGCTGATTTTTGCTAAAAGTCTCTTGGAAGTGAATCTTGATAAGGAAAATCAAGTGTGATTAGAAGCTGCAAGGTTTAAAAGAGTATTTTTCCAAGTGGGTCAAGATACATCAGGAAATCATGAAATAAATGTACTGAGCCTTACTAGTACCTTTTACAAAGTGAAGTATAAAAGATCAGGTTGCATCCACAGAGAGATTCGAAACTTTTATCAGCTGATATGCCGATATAGGCTGATATAGCATTTGGAATTATGCTGTGACCCATCGGATGGTTGTAAACAATTGGCACACAAGTTGGATGGTTTGGTACACAAGTGTACAACATCCGAGAAGCAGCCTGAATGCCCTGTACATCATAAAAGAGTACTGTTTCATGATAGTTTTATTTTGGCGGTGTATTCAATGTACCGCAATGGGAAAAGTATCAATATTTTCATGCAGTGGGTGTGGTCAAACAGTTGAGAGCCCTTAGCCTAGAGCAGGGCCTACCTCATGATAAGACTCAAGAAATATCTGTTGAATAAAGGAATGAGTGAAGGAGTGAATGAATGACAAGGAGAGGGTTTGGCACAGAGGAATCAAGTGAGGAGGCTGGAACTGGGGTGGGCAGGGGCAGAGGAAGCAGGGCAGAGATCAACTTACTTGTTGAGTTTCTTCTTTATTTGCTGGCTTTGGTCCCAGGTGAGAACAGACAGCAACCATTTCTGTGGTGGAGAAAGAAGTGGCCTGGGAATGCCTGGAGAGGCCAGAGCCAGCCTGTCCGCTCTCTCCTCTCAGCCCCGGCTGAGAGGCCTCTCCTCCAGCCTCAGTCCCATGGGCCTCCCCTGTGGATCACCCCTGAGGCCAGAAGACACAGCCAGGACCTCAGGCTGCAGGCCGAAGTTTCCAGTGGGGAAGAGTAGGCAGAGAACTTACCTCAGAGACCTCCGATGGCCACTGTGCCAGGCTGGTGGTCAGTGTCCACTCCTTAAAGCTAAGCGGAGAAGGGCGTGGAGTGAGTGTGGGTGGCCTGGCCCAGCCCAGCCATGTTTGTCCCACCCCTTTGGGTCCACGCACCTGCAGGCTTCCTTGCACACCGCCTGGCAGCCCAGCTCTTCCCGGACGAAGGCCTGGTGCAGCTGGTAATAGCAGTACACTGAGGAACGGGGTGTGGGCAGATATGAACTTTGGGGCCACAGGACCCTTTCTGGGGTTTCCCAGTGATGCCCCATGCATGCATGCTTAGGCGCTTCAGTCGTGTCTCCCTCTTTGTGACACCATGGCCCATAGCCTGCCAGGCTCCTCTGTCCATGGGATTCTCAGGCAAGAATACTGGAGTGGGTTTCCATGTCCTCCTCCAGAGGATCTTCCTGACCCGGGGATCGAACCTGCATCTGCCTGCATCTCCTGCATTGCGGGCATATTCTTTACCCAGTGAGCTACTTGGGAAGCCCAATACCCCCACAGTCTCCTTTTAATGATTTCACCTTCCACTTTCTACAAATACTAGTTCTCTGGAAGCAACTGCTACCTTGTGATTTTGAGAGACAGAAAATTGCCACAGTTAAGAACATTAGCTGGAGGGGGAATGGGTTGGCAGTCCTTGCCTTGGGTCTAAGCTTTGTTAGACCCTGGCTGTGTGACCTTGGGCAAGTTGCTTAACCTTTTTGAGCCTCAGTTACTTGTTCTGTGAAAGGAATAGTCCCTACCTCCTGGAGTTGACAGAGGGGGTCAGGGACTTAGCCGAAGCTGGGTGTAGCATTTGGTCCTTAATCAGAAAGTGGAATTCAAGCCAGGTTTCACAACATGAGTGAAACTGGTTAATATCTCTCTGTCTCCCTCAGGTCAAAGGCCATCAGGGCAGGGTCCTGGGAGTGCCTTAGCTATTGCCAGGGTGGCTGACCCTGCTCCTGGGGTGTGCAAGGTGGGGGGTGTTGGTGTCTCACTCACTCCAGTTGGGGTGCTGCTGGTAGTTGCAGTAGTCGGCTCCCTGAGGGAGAGGCTGACTGTATTGGGCGCACCCACAGTTCTCTACCATCTTTGCCTGGAAGCACGAGTGAAGGCAGATCTGAAAGACAAGACCCACGAGTTCCCTCAACCTCCTTGCTTGTGGCTGCCAGAGATCTCCCCTCCCTATATTCCCCAGTCAGAGAGGGTCAGCCTCCCACAGCCTTGGCAGACAGCATAAATGTACCCCTCATGTCCTAGCTGATAGGGTCAAAGGGACAAAGCTACAAAATGTGTGGGAATTTGAGATGTGGAGGACAGGATGAGCTAGAGAGGGGCTGGGGTGGTCATTTGCCACCACGTGAGTGCTGACCCAGAGGTAAGTGGGGAACTTGGAGCAGGTGCCAAGAAACAGAGAAACAAACACAGTCTCCAACTTCCCAATTTTCAGCTGCATGCCCTCCAAGCAGGACCCCTGGGGATCGTAAGGCACCACAATATCCACAGAGCTTAGAGCCATAAAAGCTAACAATGGGGGCTTGGAAGTCAGGCTACTTGAGTTCATATATCAGCTTTGTCACCTCCCAGTTGTGTGACTTCAGGTGAGTTACTTGAATTCTCTGATGCTTTGTTTTCTTCATTTTTGAAATCAGTATAACAGGACCTGCTTCATGAAGCTGTTGTGATATGAATCGAAAGATGCAAAGTGTTTGTAAATGCTAGCTTCTCACTAAATATTATCCCGAGTGTCTTTCCACTGAGCTGATTTTTCTTTTTCTTCTGTCTTAATGTCAGTGTGATTGCATCTCTATTTCTTACAAGCAGACCTGGTCTGACCACTACTCTCTTTTCATTCAGTGTCTCCACCACCTCTCAGCTCAGCTCTAATAGAAGCTAGAGGATTCAGGGCAGAGGGCGCCTGGTCCTTTTGCTCTGCTGGGTGACTCTCATTTGACTCTCTAGGTGTCCTGGTGGGAAGTGAAGGACAGACTCGCAGAACGGAAGACAAGGTGTAACAGGTGATAGCACCCAGGGGTCAATGTAGGTAATAACTAACGGGTGGTGGAGATTGCAGGGAACCAAAGAACGTGTCTCATTTGATAAGGCCACTCTGCCCACTGTTTATCCTGTAGGAATACGGGCCCTTCTTTTGTGTCCAACCAGATCTTGTTCTTCAAGAGAAGCTAGAAATCTGGATTTTCTTATGAAATTCCCCGACTTTTAAACCAAGTGAAAAACCAGGTGGGCAGGTTAGAAGGGCCTGGAAACCACCGATTAGCAGTCCCTGATCCAATCCAAACTCCCCTGGTGGCTACTGAGGAGCACACAACTTGTCCAAAGCTGTCAGCAGATGAAAGGCACCCCTTAGCTAACCCCTCCCAGACTGCCTCCTCCTCTTTCTCTCATTCGCCAAGGCTGATTTAGGAAGCAGGTTTGTCGAGCTGTACGTTCTGTTCCAGGCAAACCTCGACTAAGCTCTGGTTACAGGTGGGTTGAAGAGGACTGGAACCAGCCGGCATCATTTGTTCTTGAAATCTTTGGATGAACCCCAGGATTCTCACCACAGTTCCTGGTCCCAGACACACCCCAACCTATATATAATTTTGTCTCCTGGGTCCAGACCACAGCCCGGGGCTGGGTGCTGCCTCCAGCCTGTACCTGGAGGGAATACGTGGCATTGTAGATGTTCGTGATCTGCACGTCACTCCAGTCCTCTGTGCAGTGGCTGTAGGGATCACTCAGCTTGAAGGACTCCGTCTGTAATCACAGCAGCACATATTCAGCCCTGAACCCCTCCAGGACCCAGACAAGGGGCATTGCTAGCAGCTTCTAGGAGCTGAGCAACCACCCACTCATTCATTTAACAAGTATTTATTGAGCACCTACTAGGAGCCTGATGCTATTCTAGGCACTATGTCGCTCAGTTGCTTAGTCATGTCCAACTCTTTGTATCCCCANATTCAGCCCTGAACCCCTCCAGGACCCAGACAAGGGGCATTGCTAGCAGCTTCTAGGAGCTGAGCAACCACCCACTCATTCATTTAACAAGTATTTATTGAGCACCTACTAGGAGCCTGATGCTATTCTAGGCACTATGTCGCTCAGTTGCTTAGTCATGTCCAACTCTTTGTATCCCCATGGACTGTAGCCTGCCAGGCTCCTCTGTCCATGGGATTTTCCAGGCAAGAATACTGGGGTGGATTGCCATGCCCTTCTCCAGGGGATCTTCCTGACCCAGGGATTGAACCTGAGTCTCTCACGTCTCCTGCATTGGCAGTTGGATTCTTTACCACTGAGCCACCAGGGAAGCCCTCTTGTGAGCACTATGGAATCCACAATGATGGAAATAAGTTCCCTGCTTCCCTGGAGCTCACATTCTAATGGAGTAGACAGATGACCAAAAAGCAAATAAATCATTTTGAATAATTTTTTATAGTGATCAATTGAACTAGGTAAAAACTGGAAGGGTTGGGAGGAGGGGACAACCTTTCCAAAAGTGATTAGGGAAGACATGGAATGGCAGGAAAGAGCTGGACTTGTTAAGAAACGTAGGAAAAGGATTAGGCAGAAGGAGCAGCCAGAGTGGAGGCGGGAGAAGGCCAGGGTGGCTGGACCGTGGTGAAAGGGAGAGTCGTTGCTGGAGATGACGTCCGAGAGGAACGCCAAGGACAAATTGTGGCAGTCTCCTATACTGCCGAGAAACATGGGTTTGGGTTTGGTTTCCTGAATAGTAGTGAGCCGCTGGAGAATCCGTGGGGATGGGGCAGGAGGGATTAGATGAGCAGTGACTATGCTGCAAAGGAGTCTTGTCTCAGGGAAGGACTCCTTTCCTACCTTCCTACCTTTTGGTCCCAGAAGGTCCAAAATGGACTCGGAAAAATGGACTTTCTTAGAGAGGACCAAAGAATGCCCAGCAGTATAGAATGATACCCTGATCAGAGGAGGTAAGAACGTTGCAACTCACTATTTGAAAGCTTTGTTAAATTATGTTTTAAGGCAATGGTACCCCACTCCAGTTCTCTTGCCTGGAAAATCCCATGGACAGAGGAGCCTGGCAGGCTGTGATCCATGGGGTCGCCAAGAGTCCGACACGACTGAGCAACTTCACTTTCACTTTTCACTTTCATGCATTGGAGAAGGAAATGGCAACCCACTCCAGTGTTCTTGCCTGGAGAATCCCAGGGACGGGGAGCCTGGTGGGCTGCCATCTATGGGGTCACACAGAGTCAGACATGACTAAAGTGACTTAGCAGCAGCAGCAGTACACATTTGGTTCTAGCTTAATATTTGTCACTACAAAGGAACAATCCAGACAAGACAATTAGGGGAAAAGAAGGATAATGTCTCCCAAGGGAGAGCAACTATAGAATATAAATTGTGACCAACTCATAGCTAGGATTTGGTGTGTGTGTGTGTGTGTGTGTACAAAGGTTTTTTTTTTTTTTTTTTTGAGATGGGGAGGGTAAAGGGCAAATGGATGTCGGATTTATGGGGGGGAAGAAAATTCTTTTTTCTTTGAAGAGTGGCTGAATAGAGAGAAAGATAGTTGAGGGTGGATGGGGTGGGGAGAAAGAAATCAAGAAGTTTGGTGCAGATAGAAACTACAGTCATCTCAAGGGGCTATAATCTCTTTCTCTTTGTATTATAATTCATCTGTTGATCCATTAGTCTTCCTCAATTAACTGCAAGAACCTCCAGGGCAAAAGACAGTGCTCATTTTAAAACATTTAAACAGAAGAAGCAGAGAGGAAAGTAACCATCTGATTTCCTCTCTTCCCCTGGACACCTACTGCAACAGGTCAGATTTCCATCCTGAGATCCAGACACAAAGATTCACATGTTCCCTTGGCCTACAATATCCTTTTCTCATTCATAATAAAGAGTGTGTGTCTTTCCATGCCAGTACAGAATAAACAGACTCACTTCATTCCTCTAATAGCTGGGGAACAGACAGATTCAGAGCTTACAGTACATGCCAGGGCTAGGCTGGGAAATGGGCACAGAGATGCCAAGCAGTGGCTTCCCTCAAGGGCACCTTCACCCAACGCTACCCTTTAAGCTTCTCCAAGCCGCACACTCCCGATCAGGTGTCCCTTGGAGCCCCCACATCCTGCTAAACTGGCCACAGAGCCCCGAGTGTCAGCGGGCTCTATTTGCCTGCGGGGAGCGTTCAGTACCCTGAAATCTGGAGGACAGGGTCTGTCCATGCAGGTAAGCCCAGTGCAGTTGGCAAAGGCAGCTGGGGCTCCTTCTCCTTTGAGAACCAGCCTGGGGACCACTTCCAGGAAACTGATTGTGAGAAAGTCATAATGTTGTGATTTTTATGCTTTTTGAGTATTCAGTGGTCCTTTACTCTGAATGATGCTTATGAAACTCAGAGCTCCTGGGTTATTCAGGCTGTTTCCTAAAACACCTGGGGCTGGGGCAGGTGGGGCAAACGGCCTTTTTAGAGTGGAATAGATGTCTTCAGCTTCTCCGAGCCTCAGTCAGAGGAACCTGGACAGAGCCCTGGCTTTCTCTCACTCTCTCTCCCCTCCTTACCCCCTCACCTTTCATTTCTTCTTCTCCCTGTCAGCTTTCCAGAACTGCTGACATGGGAAGGGTGAGGAAACATTTTTGCTTCTGTCCTGATCCCTAGGGACCCCAAAATGAGAATGGACATATATGTGTGTGTGAGAGAGAGAGTGTGTAAAGTTTAAACAGATGGATAGATAGGTGTGTGGTATGCATGCACGCACAGGTGTGTGGGGGTGTGATTAGGCGTATGTGTGCACATGTGTTGTATGTGGGTGTATATGGAAACAGGACTCATTTTTCTCAAACCAGGTCCTATCTGCTTCCTTCTGAGAATTCTGGGGGAGGAGGGAAGTCACACAGGAATCCTTAGCTCACCCCTGTAAAGTCTGAATTGTGTCAGGGAAACGCCCAAGGGCAACAGGAAACCCTAGATGGAGTTATGGGTGCTTTGACTCTCTTTTCTTTTGTTCTGTTTTTATATTGTAATAAGTTATGAAATAATTCCTAGATGCTTATAAATTATAAGAATTTATGTTCCTAATCAGTGGAGGAAAAAGAACTATTCAACATATGAAGTTAGGACTACTTGTTAAGAATTTGGAGGAAGTAATAAAGCCTATCTCAATTTCAAGTCCTGCAGAGATAGAAATTCTAGTGGGTTAAACTGTTAAATGAAATAATGAAATAACTGGAAGGAAATACAGCTCAGTATCTGACCTCAAGGAGGAAAAATACTCAGTAAACATAATGACTAAAGAAGAAACCAAAGACTTTGACTATGTAAACACATGATGTTTTTGCGTGTGAAAAAAGGTAGCATAATGAAAACTAAAATGAACGCACAAACTGGGAAGGATATTTGTAACACATATGGCAAATCATTAGTACTCCTTCTAAATACTATATGGAAGAGAACAATATCTCACTCATAAAGAATGGGGGTGTCAGGAAGGACAAGAAAAAATCTCCCCTAATAATGCTTATTTTTCCATCCTTTCATATCTCTTTTCTTTAAAAAAAAAAAGGGGGGTGTATAGTAATAGCCAATATTTTTGGAGCACTCAACACAAGCCAAGCACTGTTTGGCATGAATCAGCTCACTGAATTCTCACCAGCCTGTACAGTAATATTACTATCACCCCCATTTCACAGATGAGGCAACTGAGACACAGAGATCACAGACCAAAGTGCACAGTTGAGGTTTGGATTCTAGTTGTCTGGCTCCAGAATCTGAGCCCTTAATCCCTGTTACAAACATGCTTGTGAAAAGAAGCGGGTGCCTTAAGATAAGAATGTACAGTAGGCTTTGCAGTGACAGTGAGGTCTCGTCCCTCTTCAGGGCCTGATCCACACCCCTCTAGCTGAATTTGTCTTTGCCCGCTTCCTCATCTCCCATTCATGATCCAACCTACTGTACTTTGGTTTCTGTTCCACTCCTTCCACTAAAAACTGTTCTGGCAAAGAACCAATGACCTCTTGGTCACCAAACCCAGAAAACAGCTTTTACCCTTTATTTTGCCTGACTGTTCAACTGTGTTTGGCACTCTAGCTAACACCTTCCTTGAACTATCTTCATTTCTTTGACACCAAGTCTTTCCAGCTTCTGCTGCTACTTTGGTGCCTCTATTTCTCCATTTCCTCTCTGCTCGGTATTTATCTGAGTTCTGTCTCAGGTCTTGAGTGATGGCACTTATTTCTAAGTCTAGAACTATGTTACATGCAACTCCCACTCTGCTATTGCTTCTGGATTTTTCTCCTGAGCTCCAGGCTTAGAGCATCTAATCACTGGACGTTTTCAGCCTGATTTCCCAAAGCTACACCTTGGGTATGTGCCAAACTGAAGTGGTCATTTTCTCCCTACTCTTCTTGTATTCCCTAATTCAGAACCTGGTACTTCCATTCAACCCAATACCCAAGTCAGAGCCTAAATATGGATCTAACTTCCCCTGGCCTTTCCCCAATGACCTTGGTTGTCCAGCACTGTTGCTTCCACACTGTAATATCTCAGATCCAGTCACTTCTGCTCATCCCCACAGCCATTGCCTCAGTGCTGCTGCTGCTGCTAAGTCACTTCAGTCGTGTCCAACTCTGTGCGACCCCATAGACGGCAGCCCACCAGGCTCCCCTGTCCCTGGGATTCTCCAGGCAAGAACACTGGAGTGGGTTGCCATTTCTTTCTCCAATGCATGAAACTGAAAAGTGAAAGTGACGTCGCTCAGCTGTGTTCGACTCTTCATGACTCCATGGACTGCAGCCTCCCAGGCTCCTCCATCCGGGAGTCATAATTTCTGTCTAGTATTACTGTAAATACTCGGCTGCCTCTAGTATTTTGAGTGCGCTTCAAAGTGGTTTTTTGAAATGATTCACTACATTTTGAATCATTTTGAAATGAGACTTCAAATCCTTTCTGCAACCCCCTTTGTAATTGCTGTGACCTTTGTCTGGAGTAGCCCTTCCTGATTCTATTTGCCTGACATTTGTCCTTAAGAAATCATCATCTAGAAAGCCTAGACCAACAGATTTGGTCCTGGTTCCCGTTCATCCAGCCGTGCAAAAATATTTACGGAGGATCTACTATGCTCTAAGAACTGAGCCTGGGAACAGATACAAATGGTCCCTGTTACCACAGAGCTAGGACCTGTATTGCAAAGCTGTGTTATCTTCTCTTAAAGGTGAATTTTGAAGGTAGGTACTCTGTTAAACCCATCTCTGAATATCCAGTGCTTTGAGCACACAGTCCCTCAATGAATGAAAAGATTTGTTAACCAGCTGCCTAACTAACTGAGTCCACCAGTTTAACATGCTTCTCAAAAGTAAATAAATAACTATCTAAAAAATAAAGAAGAAAGGAAGGAAGTCTAGTGTGTTTGGACTTATTCTTAATGACCCTCTGGTGACCTCTCAGTAATCTTTGTTTTTTTTTTTTGTTGTCTTACATGCTCATAAATCAGAACCAGAGCTGCCTGACCCTGCTCTGTGGCTTTGATTTTGTACATCTCAAGTTAGGTGTAGCAGAAAACCCACCCATGTCTTTGTTTACCCATCATTGCTAAAGGGAGCATTTGCTTAACAATGTGATGGGCATTCTTAAGCTCAGAGAAGAAAACCAGAGGGCAAGTCCCTTGGTTCTCATACTTTCCCAAGCTCTAAGTTTGCAGACACTGTAACAGGCAGGAGGGAAGAAGAGCACGTGCTGTAAGAATGTGCTGTAAATTCCAGGTGCTTCTAAAAGTACAAAATTGCCAGGGGAACACTGGATCAAAATGCTTAATGTTCTGATCGGCGAGTTTTGTAATCTGCTGGTGAAGATAGGAATCACAGACCTAGTTCCTTAAGTAGGAACCTAAAGTCTTTTCAAATCACAGTTTGAGCAAGTTGGAGCTCAAGATTTTTTTCCTGGGCCATCAGCATCCATACAGGCCAAGTTGGTACACAACACTTCCCATGTGGAACAAACTGCCCACATGGAACAAAGCTCCTAAGTGACATGGCTCTTTTGAGCACTGGGGCTCCCAGATGACCATCCCCATGGTTTCTCTTGTCCAAGGTTGCTCTTGAATGGGCCATGGAGAGGCATCGAGGCCACAGATCCCAGTTCAGTAACTCTGCTCTCCCAACTTAAACACCACTTCCTCAGGAAAGCACCCCTTAAACTCTCCACTTCCCCCCCCCCCCATAAAAAGCCCTATATCAGGCATCTCTGTGATACGCTCTCATGTATCCTGTATTTATTTATTCTACTTAGCACCTATGATGATTATAGTTAAATCACCTATGTGATTTTTGGTTTGTTATAAATTCTCTCTGCTAGACCCAAAGTCTAAAAGAACAAGGACAGTTCTGGGACACTGATGTCGTTCCAGTATGTAGCACACAGGAAGTGCTCAGAAAATGCTTGCTGGATGAATAGCTAATGGCTAGATAGATAAGCTCCAATGCCCATCATGTGACTTTGTAACACTTCGGAGACAGCATTTACGGCTGTGCTAAAGCTCTGGTATCATCCTAGCTCTACTTTCTCTTAGGAAGACACACTTTTCTTCTTCTTTCATTCTAAACTACTCAGGTTTCTAAAGCTGAGGCTCCTGAGTTTGCTGCCTCTTTGAATGACTGCTGGGGTTCAACAAAAATACAGATCCTTGGGCTCATCTCTCAGAGAGATTGATTCAGTAGATCTGAATCTAATGATCAATCAAGTTTGGAGACCACTGCTCTGGAGGAAAAATTTGTGAGGGATAAAGGGTAAGAGGCTTAATTTGGGGTGTTGGTGAAGTGAAAGTTGCTCAGTCATGTCCAACTCTTTGTAACCCCGTGGACTATACAGTCCATGAAATTCTCCAGGCCAGCATACTAGAGAGGGTAATGTTTCCCTTCTCCAGGGGATCTTTCTAACCCAGGGATCAAACCCGGGTCTCCCGCATTTCAGATTGATTCCTTACAAGCTGAGTCACAAGAGAAGCCTTTGGAATGTTAAGGTTGGCTATAAACAAAGGCATGAACAAAGGGTTCACAAGGAGAGATTTTTCCCCTCCATAAATACGTGAAAAAAATACCACTAAGAATGACTGGCAATTAAACTTATAATAGATGCCATTTTTTCTTAAACTAGCAAAGATTAAACATTGCTTAATGCCTGTTTTGCTTCAACATCATTGGAGGGCAATTTGGCTAATCTACGTCTTATACTTCTAGGAAGTAACTGGATGACTACACATCCCACTGCACCACTGTTTTTAGTTGTACCTGGAAACAAGCTCAAGTGTATCAACAAAGAATTGCTTCAATAACTTACCCATACAGTGGGATACTATGTCTTTAAGAAGAATGAGGCAGACTCTATGTGTAGTGCTATGGAACTATTTCCAGGCTATACTATCAAGTGAAAAGTGGGCCAGAACAGTATTTTGCAAAAGAAGAAATGATTACACCTATACACAGGCTTGAAGAAGACTATAATGCCCTCCTGAGTTATGGAAGCAACCGCCATAGCTGCATGTGGAGGAAGGAGGAGACCAGCGGTCAGGGATAGGAGAGGTACGTCTGCATGGTAGGACCCTTGTACTGACTTTGTACGTATACTCCTTTGAAATTAGTACTCCTTTGAAATAAGTACTTAATAGTTATTTTGTTAGCGTGAGAGAGAGACCGGCATAAAGAGACCCAGGCCTGCAAATATACATGTCACTATACAAGCAGTGACGTGACCTGGGGTGTCCTTGGACACCCCTCGCCTTGCCCTTCTACTTCCATTGGGCATGGCCAACCCAAGAATTGGACTCTGCAGCCCAGATGTGCTCCTGTTGACAGGTATGAGTGTTCTCAGCACCCAGTAAGCTCAGAGAAGTTCAAAGACTTGAGAGACAGGGAATTCTTAGTACATGAGCTGAAACTGATGGAAGTAGGAGGGACTAAATAGACCTGTAAAGGCCCAATGACTTTTCAATAGTGGTTTACATGCTCCATTGCCTGTAGGTGGCCCAGGAAGGTGTAAATCTGCTCCATTTATATTACTGACAAATACATCATTAGTATCTGATGCCCTGCTTCCAGCACAGGTTTCATAAACGTGGATGTCTGTCTCTGAAACAAGGAAAGTTCCTTCAATTCTTATCCTAAATGGTGTCCTGTCCTTGTTCATCCATACAGAAGACATAAAGACAGCCCTTAGTGTAACTTAGAGAGTGACCATTTGAGTAATCATTGGAAAACACAAGTCTATGCTTCCTCTTAAAACCAATACCCTTTTCCATAAGTTCCACCTCACTGATTATCCTTCAATAAAAGCTGTCCTATTGCTAAGCAGATGGAAATCAGAGCGTTCTCTTACCAGGTGCATTCCTATGGAGGTTGCCATGGCCGTCTCAATCTCTGTTCCCACATCCTCAACGAAAGGATACTCGTCCTGCCGATGGACAATCACCTTAGCCCCAGTGGAGGACACCAGGAAGGGGTTGTACTCTTCTTCGTTTATGTATAGGATGACCTGCAGCCCTGGAAGGACAAGGCAGCTCATGTGGTCAAAAGCCAGGAGAAGATTCCCTGCTGGTAGCTTACCTCTCCCACCACTCTGGGAGCCTCAAAATCAAGACCCAGGCATTTCCTACAAGTGAAAAGTGGACAACAGCAAAATGGGAAGCTCCATGAGGGGAGCCTGACTTTTCACTGCTCTGTTTCCAGAGCTTAGCTCAAAATAGGGCTCAGGAGCAGGGTCACGACTGCAGCTTTGCTAAGGACAAGTTTTGCTACCTGGCCTAAGACATGAACCTCCTTGTGGCTCTTTGAGATGGGGAGTTCTGCTGGGCACCCAAAGGGATGTGCAGAGCTATGGCTGAGATACCAGTAGTGCATCTGATCACTGCCCTAAATCCTCTCCCTGACCCTACTGTTGCACCTGTGTCTAATCTGAGCCAAGCAGACAGAGGGACCTTTTAAAATCAGGTCACTCCCTTGTCTGAAACTCCTCAGAGGCATCTCATTGCATACACGGGGATGCCATAAAATACTGTCCAGAAACCTGACTAGCTCTCGTATGGTGATGCCTTCCTCCTCTCCACTCTCCCCCTCCATGAGGAAGCTCCAAGCACACTGGTCATCTTTCTGTTTCCAGAGCACACCAAATCCATTTCCTCATTGAGGTCTTTGGACTTGCTGGTGCTCAAACGCTCCTCAGTGGACCACATCATACATCTTCTCCCCTTCAAATAACCGTCATCCCAGAGGCCTTTCTGTACCTCCTTATCTGAAATAAAATTCCCATCTCGACTCAGCCCTTGTGCGGGGTAATTCTTGAAGTATAAACCTAGGATTGATAACCAGATAATGTCTATGTGCTTGTTCACTTATTTATCTGTCTCTCTCCAACAAAATACAAGATCCTTGAAAGCAGGGATGACATCTATGTTATTCACCACTGGGTCCATAAGATTTGGAAGAGGGCCTGACATACAGGGGATACTCAATAAACCTTTGGTAAACAAATGAGCAGGGCCTATGTGAGCTGAAAGAAGATAATTTTTAAAATTATTCTTACTTCCTTTTGTTGTTGTTTAGTTGCTAAGTTGTGTTTGATTCTTGGCGATCCCATGGACTGTATGTAGCCCTCTGGGTTCCCCTGTCCCTTACCATCTCCTGGAGTATGCTCAGCTTCCTGTCCATTGAGTCGGTGATGCGATCTAACCATCTCATCCTCTGCCCCTTCTCTTTTTGCCTTCACTCTCTTTGTAAGTAAAGGAATCAAAGCCCCGAGTGCGGAAGAGATTTGCTCAGGGTCACACAGCTCGAATGCAGCAGAGTCAGGATTATGCAACAGTTCCCAGACTACTTCTTCCCACTGACGTGTGTGCCCTGAGTTATGGTTTCTTGCAGGTGTGGTAAGAACGCAGACCGTGCAGTAACAAAGAGGAGGAGTCCAGCTGGGTTTTCCTCCAGAAGACCTTGCCTCTTCTTATAGGAGCATATCTATATATCAAATCACGTTCAATTTGTTTAGAATCTTTCAAGACAGACCAATTGGTTGAGTTCCTGCCTTCTCTACAAAAGTCACGGTAGTAGAGTAGCAATAATAATAATATTGGAGGTAGTAGTTTTGGGTGGTAATAGTAGCAGCAGAATGGAGGTAACAGCAGTAACAGTAGTAATGACAACCACAACTAGCGTTTATTGTGTGCTTAGTATGTGTTATGGACTGAATCGTGTGTCTTTCTGCAGATCACCCTCCACCCTATTTATATGCTGAAGTCTTAATCCCCACTGTGATTGTATTTGGAGAATCAGCCTCAGGCAGGTGATTAAGGTTAAATGAAGGCATAAGGGTGGACCCTAATCCCATAGGATTGGTGTTCTCATAAGAAGACGAAGGGACAACACAGCTTTCTCCCTGCATGCCACCCAAGAGAGGCCATGTGAGGACAGAGACAGGTGGCCAACTGCAAGCCAGCAAGAGAGTCCTCACCAGGACCAAATTTGCCAGCAGCTTGACCGTGACTTTCTAAACGTCCATTGTTTAAGTCACCCATCTATAATATTTTGATATGGCAGCCCAACCAAATGAATACAGTGTGTGTCAGGTCTTATTCTAACTGCTTTTCATATTTTGACTTCTCAGTTACCTTGTATTATCAATACCATTGTTATTCCCACTTTATAAATGAAGGGGAGTAAACTTTCACTGGGCTGCACAGTGAGTGACAGAGTGGGTTTTGACTCCAAAATCTGTCATCTTAATCAAGGTAAAGGTGTGTTGGCCTCTCTAATCTCCTGCTCAGCATGTCTGGATTTAAGTCCATTCAGAAGCTGCCTGCTTGGCATTACTCACTCCAGCTACAATCTTAAACCTGAGTGGTTTCCCCAGGTGAAGAAACACCAGGGTTGTCCCTGTTGCTCTCTCAAAAGCAAAGAGGAGATGTCAAAAAAAAAAACAGATTCTGATAGAGAAGGAAAGAACCGACACGGATGAGAAAAAGTTGTATCCCCAGTTTCTGGCCAGGTTAGGGAGAACCTGTATCTCTGGAAGGCTTCAAGCACCCCAGCTGTCCCGCTGCCAGCGAGCTTATCCTTGGAGCACCCCAGGAGCCCCTTGATGCAGGTTTCCTTACCAAATTCACTGCCGCCCATGGAGGTGCTGAGGATAGTCTCATTTTGTCTATTGTTGAATGTGTAGCAATTCCCATACATTGGATGGTGGAAAAGCGTGAAGTTCCTATGGTGCAAGAATACAGGTCAGAAAGGGCTGTGCTGGGAACTCCCGTCATGCACCTGAGCTGACATCTCAATGGGCAGTGCCAATGGGCCAGCTCTCTTCTGTGGACAGTGGATGATAGATATGACTTACTTTCCCCATCTTTCCTCTGACAGATGACAAACAAGGCCCCTCGTCCAGTTGATGTGGAACCACCCTCTGCTTTCCCTTCACCCTCTTAATCCACTCACCTCCCTCTCCATCCTGACTTGGCATTCTTTGTGCCAATATATCTGTCCTCATTTCCTCTACGCTTGAATGTCTCAGCCAATCCTTGACTCTTTTTCCATTCCGATTCCTAGCAAATGATTCCCAGAAAAGGAATCACATCATACATGTCCTTATACTGACTTTAGAATCCAACCTTCAGGAGACATGATTCTAATCACTCAGTTTTCACAAGGATCAATATACCGACTAACGTACAGAAAGGCTTAGTATTTTAAAAGAATGAAGAAAGTCCTTACAATAAACAGGAACACTTTAGAATGTCCCATGACTGCCTAGTGTCCACCAGGAATCTGAGTGTTATCTTAATGGTAGAAAGGTATGAAAGCTCACGTCTGTGCACAGACCTTCCCGCCCCCCTTCTCTCCCTGCCTCCTTCCATCTCTCCTTCCTTACTTCCTCTTGACTAGATTGATGGTTCTCACTGGTATGCATGATGGTAATATACAAGGTTATATGTCCACCATCAACTACTCTGTTTTTATAATTTAATGAGTTTAAGGATGTTTTGATGCTAAGTCATCTTCATCTTCCTCACAGACTCTAGAGCTGAGCTCCTGTATAAGTCAATTTCCAAAAGGCAGGGTCAGTGAGAAGAGCACCTGTCACTCCCAAGACCTCTAGCTGAGCTGCAGGTGCGTGCAAGGAGCCCAGCACTCAGAGCCTCTGGTCCCTGGAGCTGAGACAGCAGCCTTCCACTACTGACCTGGCATCGCAGGACACCCCGTCAAAGAAGCAAGTGACCAGGAGCTCGTCAGCAGAGTAGCTCATGTTGATTTTCTTCTCCCGAGACACCTGTGCCATGATGTTCATATAGTGCAGCTTGTACCACTCCTGGATAGCATTGACCCCTGAGCTGAAGGTGTAGACTGCACAGTCCGATGTGTCATTAGAACACTGAATAGGAGGAGACATCAAGATAAAGCCACGGGCCCTGCCAGGGGCCTTTAGAAGGACTGTGAGGCTAAGGAACTGGACTCTAGATACTCAAGGGTACAGGAGGGATACCTGGGCAAGGATGGGCTTCTTCTCACCTCTGAGGCCAGGGACTCAACACCCTCAAGCCTCAAGGACCAAGAAGGGGCTGAGTGAGGAAGGACACAGAGCCTCACTCATGAGTCCCTAAGTGAGAAGCAAGACCAGCTTCTTCAGAGTCCCCAGATAGCCAGGCTTTAACCAATTATGGCTACTGAGTTCCACCCAACCCTCACCATTTCTTATTGGATCAACAGTCTAAAAATTGAGATTCTAGCCCAGATACTGCCATGACCACTCTGCAGGACCCTGGGCAAGGCACTCAGTTCAGTCGCTCAGTTGTGTATGACTCTGCAACCCCATGGACAGCAGCACACCAGGCCTCCCTGTCCATCACCAACTCTCAGAGCTTGCTCAAACTCATGTCCATCCAGTTGGTGATGCCATTCAACCATCTCATCCTCTATCATCCCCTTCTCCTCCTGCTTTCAATTTTTCCAAGCATCAGGGTCTTTTCAAATGGGTCAGTTCTTTGCATCAGGTGGCCAAAGTATTGGGAGTTTCAACTTCAACATCAGTCCTTCCAGTGAATATTCAGGACTGATTTCCTTTAAGATTGGCTGGTTTGATTGCTTTGCAGTCCAAGGGACTCTCAAGAGTCTTCTCTAACACCACAGTTCAAAAGCATCAATTTTTCGGTGCTCGCTTTCTTCACAGTCCAACTCTCATATATACACATGACCACTGGAAAAACCATAGCTTTGACTAGATGGACCTTTTTTGACAAAGTAATGTCTCTGCTTTTTAATATGCTGTCTAGGTTGGTCATAACTTTTCTTCCAAGGAGCAAGTATCATTTAATTTAATGGCTGCAGTCACCACCTGTAGTGATTTTGGAGCCCTCCAAAATAAAGTCTGTCACTGCTTCCCCATATATTTGCCATGAGGTGATGGGACTGGGTGCCATGATCTTAGGTTTCTGAATGTTGAGCTTTAAGCCAACTTTTTCACTCTCCTCTTTCACTTTCATCAAGAGGCTCTTTAGCTCTCCTCCACTTTCTGCCATAACGGTGGTGTCATCTGCATAACTATCCTTATTTCACCTACAAAATGTTGATCAAAATACCATACTTCCCCATCTCATATGCTGGTTAGGAAGGCCATCATTCAAAATATATAATAATGGGAATTATATAGGGAAGCTGTGATATGGTCCAGATGTTCTCCTCATACTTATGTGCGTGTGTGCTCACTCAGTCATGTTCAACTGTGTGACCCCATGGATGGTGGCCTGCCAGGCTCCTCTGTCCATGAAAATTTCCAGGCAAAAACACTGGAGTGGGTTGCCATTCCATTCTCCAGGGCATCTTCCCAACCCAGGGATCGAACCCATTTCTCCTGCATTGGAGGCAGATTCTTTACCACCGCGCCACCTGAGAAGCCCCTCTCATTCCATCAACAGGGCTTGAAAACTTTCCTAAAAGACAGACACCAAAAGATGAATTTGAGTATCAAGGAGAACTTTATCTTGCGTATGGACCCAGGAAAACTTCACAAAGGTTCAGTGATTTAGAGAAAGTGCTACTTTCCCCCCAGGATTGGCAAATGGAGCCATCAGGTCTCACAATCAGCAACTCTGAAGAATGAGTAGCTCTCATCCTGCAGAAACAGCTGGGGCACAGAGAGCAAGGTGATGGTTGAGTGTGGCCAGGAAGGCAATGGAATTCAGTTTTGGTAAATGGCTGCTTCTTCAGAGCCCCTTAAATGGAGCAAGAAGGAGAGATGAGAAGTCAGGCGATAGCACCTCATGAAGGCAAGTATTGCTGGGAACACCGTGTGTTTCTGGTGCTCATTTTCTATTTTCTTCCTTCTGGGATCTGCACTTCAATTTTATTTGGTAGAATTTCCTTTCCCTCTTTGGATATAGTCAGCCAAGACTGACCATCAAGATGCCCTACCCTACATGAGCCATCAGCTGACCCAAACTTGGTCAGTCAGATAGTCCCCAATGGGATTTGAATCAACAATTGAAATTTATTTCATCCAGCAGCAATATCTGAAATGACTCTTTCATCATTTCTTACCACCAGGATCCCTGGATCTTCCCTAATTTCTGTCTTTTGAGAGGACTCCATGAGCTACTGGTCACCTTCTAAGACAGAGGTCCTCAACCTTTTTGGCACAAGGGACTGCTTTCATGGAGGACAGTTTTCCCACAGATGTTGCGGGTGGGGATGATGGTTCAAGTGATGGGCAGCAGCAGGTGAAGCTTTGCTGGCTCACCCACCACTCACCTCCTACTCTGTGGCCGGTTCCTCACAGGCCACCGACCTTAGTTCTACGGGCCTTTTTATCTGCTTAAGACTGCCTGGGGGCTTCTCAGGTGGCTCAGTGGTAAAGAATCTGCCTCCCAATGCAGGAGACACAGGAGACGCAGGTTCGATCCCTGGGTCAGGAAGATCCCTTGAAGGAGGAAATGGCAACCCACTCCAGTATTCTTGCCTGGGAAATCCCATGGAAAGGAGCCTGGCGGGCTATAGTCCACAGGGTTTCAAAGAGTTGAACACAGTTGGGCACAGCACACAGAATGACGACTGCCTGCATCAGTTTCAGGTGCTTGCAGCTGATTCACCCTGAATGTGTTTCTTTCTGAGGGGCTACAGGACTAACGGCAAAGAAGAAACCTCCCTGGACAGGACCCCGCCTCCCTGGACCCATGACCCCGCCTCCCCAGACCCATGACCCCACTTCCTCAACCCATGACCCCACCTCCCCAGACCCCTGACCCCACCTCCCTGGACCCAAGACCCTGCCTCCCCAACCCATGACCCCACCTCCCTGGATCCATGACCACGCCTCCCCGACCCATGACGTCACCTCTCCGGACCCATAATCCCACCCCAGGCCCCGAAACCATGAGGATGTGCATCTTACCAGCTGGAATCCCACCACCTCCTTGGAACTGTGGATATGCATGACATCTGATGCCTTGTGAATGATTCTTGCGTTGACTTTCCGCTTCCGTCCCGTGAAGAAGTCCCTGGCCTTGCCCGTATCACCCTTCTCAAAGGCCATCAGTGGGGCTAGGTTGAGGAATTTGGGCTCAGTGCCCTTCCGGACTGAACTCCAGGACTGTGCCTCTCGGCGTTTCCGAGATGTAATCTCTGAAAAGCCATACAGGGTCTTCAAGGCCGCTCTGGTCTCCTGTTCCAAGTCGGCTAGGAGGTGGTGCACAGCACTGTACCTGCCAAGGTGGGAAGGAGGAGTCGGGATGGGGAAACCCCTCTGGCCCTTTACTGTGCTGCTTCCCATCGATGTGCCCATCACCCCAGCGCCCTTGGCCAAGAAGACCGGGCCATTTTAAAATTTCCTCCTCCAACGTGACCACTGGCTCAAATAAGTGGGGACAGGCTCCTGTGTGACCCTTGTGTGAAGCCTGTGGCTTCACCTTTGCCATCACTGTCTGCTTGCTCTCGGGGTGTGTTGATGAGTTTGCCCCAACCAGCATTTCTGGAGTGGTGACTGTCAGCTGCCTCCCATAAACCAGCCACAGTGAAGACAAGTAAATAACTGCTAACCAGGAGTCTCCCCAGTGGCAGCTCTGTTTCTACCTGGCATACTTGCCCCAGCCCACAGTTTCTCCTTGAATCAGTGCTGGGAGGGAGGGGTATTACTGTTACCTTGAAAACCCCCAAGAACACAGAATGATTCAGGAGTTGACCACATGAAGCATAACAACACCATCTTTTCATTTTGACAGTACTGAATGGTCCCGACCTCCCTCTTAACTCTTCTCACTCTCTTGCCCCCTTGCTTTATGCACAGACCACACAGCACAGTGACTGAACACAGAAACTTCAGAGCCAAACTGCCTGGGTTCCAGTTCCCCATCCTGGTTCTGGATGTGGGACTCTGGACAAGCCATTTAGCCTTTTCGTGTCTCAGTTTTCCCATCTGTAAAATGTGATTATTGGCAAGAGTTAACCAGTTTATTCTATCTATCCATCCATCCACATATCTCTGTATGTATGTATGTGTGTGTATATATATACATGCAGTTAAATAATAAATATTATTAATTTTATTAGTATAATTTTATTTGTTAATATTTCAATCCTCTACCAACATCAGCTGCACCAGGACAAAGAAAGTGTTTGGGTCATTCACTTCCATGTCCCAGAACGAGGCATGAGGAATGAGAACTTGTAGAGGCTGAGTAAGAGATTACGGAATAACTGATGGAGGGAAGAAAGGGTAGGGGGAGGCAGGAAGGAAAGACAGACTTTGAGGGGGAGGATGAGTTTAGCCCTGATTTTGATTTTGAGCTTTGCCATCAACTCATCGAAGACTCTGTACAAGTTAGTTCCCTTTGATGGCCTTCCTCGCTTGCTCTTCCCTTCTCCCGGCCCTCACCCCAGCTCTGCCAAATTCTGATCTGCCTCATAGATCAGTTTTCAACAATCCTGAGAAGGATTCCGATGACCCATTTAGAACAGGTCAGGCAGCAGACAATTAGGCAGGATGAAGGGATGGTCCTGCCCAGAGCCCAGTGATCTCAATTAGTGGGGCTGGGTTGACTCAGGTGAGGGTTTTGGGCAGCTGAGGTGCTTCCGGAAGTCATCTAGGTGTCACGTCTGAGTCAGCCTCCAGCTCACGCTCAGGGGAGAGTGAGGGTGTGAGCTTGGCCAGCTCAGGGCAAATGGCTAAGCTGGACTCTGTGTGTGTGTGTGTGTGTGTGTGTGTGTGTGTGTGTGTGTGTGTCTAAGACAGGAGGGATGCTTGTCCATTCCAGACCCAGCTGCCAAGCAGAAGAGTTCCTTGCAGCCTCTCTGGCCCTCCTCCCTTCCTTGAGCCAGTCCATCCTCAGTAGCTGCTGATGGATTGAAAATTTGGTACAGATTTTGAACCAGGGAGAGGGCAGTTTACCAACACTGGCAAGAAATTCAAGTTTCTAAACAGTGTGTCTGCAGGCTGGAGTGCGTCACCTTTGGGAGGAGCATTGGCATCTGAAGGGGGCATGACCCCTCCTCCACGTGCCTGCCCTTGCCTCTTACTTGTAAGGGTTGATGTTGCAGATGGTGACAGCAGGGAAATCCAGCTTTTGAAAGTGGACTTTGATGGAGACAGAGACGGTGTAGAAGGATGAGATGAGGAGGGCACACTGCCAGAAAATGAGGGCCACGGCTGTGAGCGTGAAGAGAATCCAGAGCAGGCGCCGGAGGCGGCCACGCGACACCACAATGCGGCGGCAGCCGTGGGTGTTGGTGTTCAGACAGTACCAGTGCATCAGCTCTTTGATGTTAGGCGCCTGAGGTCCCGTCACGGGCAGATTCTTCTTGATTTTGGCTTTGATCTTCTCTCCAGGAGCCATAGTGTGGATGGGACAGACAGGCTGGAGGGGCAGAGAAAAAAGGCAAGTGAGTGGGTGCAGCCCAGAGGCTGGGTGCTGGGAAACACCAGCTCACGTGTCCCCAAAGGCTGTCTTCCTCTTTCCCTTTGGGCTGGACAGTCTGCTTTCTGAGGCCTTGGCCTTTGCTCCAGGATATTTGCTTCGGGGCCACCACAGCTGCCTCCCTCTCTGCCTGCTTCCCAGGCCATCCCCCAGGCCAAGCCGCGTGGATGCGGGGGCTGGGTAAGGCTTAACATGAACATGACTCCATGAGTTTGAAAGACCTTTCTCCTGGGTGCTTGGAACAACCCCACCCCATCAGACTCCACTCCCCTCTTATCAAGCTCCATCGTGAGCTTAGCAGCCTGGGGCTGATTTTATCACCTCCATTAGCCTGCCTTTCTGGAGGGCATCATTCCTACCTCGTCCTGCCCCCCTGGTGCTGACCTCAGCATGTGGCACAGAGCAAGTGCCTTGTGAATCGATTCTAACAGATAAAATCTGCCAAGAGAATTTCCAGGCAGCACACTAGATCATGTTCAGTCCCTTGCCAGACCAGCCGTAGCTTCCCGAGCTTTTCTCAGCTGCTTTACTGCAAGTGGAGTGTTTCTGTTTCACTTTTTCTCTTTATAGTCAAGCTCTTCGTGTTTCTAGAGCACCTGATACAATAATACAATAATAGTCTATAAATATTGGCCACTTAATATTTGCCAGGCTTGTGCCAGATTTCCTTTATTCTAACATACCACTGATTTGGAGAATATACTTTGATTTTATAAAAGCTTTGGGGAAGAGTGTTGAAAAGCAAATTAACACATTCATCAATATACACAATGTATCTGAATTACAGAAGCTTTACAATGTGCAATAACAATCTTTAAAGATATGAGCTAAAATAATATATAAATATATAAATAATATATAGTCTCACTAGTCTCATTCTTCATATAGAACATACATAATACATCTCGATGCAAATCTATCTATATATACTTCAGTTCATGTTTCAACAATGCCATAAGGTAGGCATACTATTATTATCTCCAGGTTACTGAGGAGGAAATGAGCTCAGAGAGGTTGGAGTAACGTGTCAAAATCACACAGCTAGTAAGTGGAGGCTCTTGGTTGGAATTTTGCAACCTTTATCACCATGGTATATGCCTTGAGGGGACTGGTATTGTGCTGGGTGCTGCCCCCTCCTCATGAGTTAATTAGCAGTTCCTGGAACTAAAGATGGGATCCTGAGCTATTTACTTTTCAAATTCTGGGTAGTTAGTACAACTGCTTCCTAACATCGGTATTAGTAAACACTGGCATTGGGGAGGGGTATATGGAAACTCTTGTCTCCTGTGCCTACCATAGGTG